>VMBQ01007097.1:12902-48621 GCA_007657795.1 Dreissena rostriformis | reverse complement strand
TCTGCTCTAAACCCGATGTCCCCGTGCTATTTTATACGTGTAGAATTGGTAACTTCTATGTTGTTAAACTATATATTTCAATTAATTTTAATGTGTGTTTCCCTTGAATAGTTCTTGTCTATTTATTGTCTTCGTGAGATTCTGTGCCCTGTCCTGTGTGCGTTCAGCCATGTATAATGCATAAAAGTAACGTGTTTAAGATGTTTAAACAGAACAAATGAACACAATCTGCACTTATAAAAGACTACTGAATCAACATTCAGACATTATGTAACCATAAAAAGACTCTTCGTCCATGAGGGGTGAAGGGTCAGTAATTTAATATTTATATTACCTAGAACAGTTGTTTGTTAAAACTAATAAAAAAACAAGTTTGCATTCATATGGAACATATTTGTGCGGTCAAAAAAAGTTTTTTTTTTTATAGTTTTATAGTTTATAGTCACTTAATGACGATATACTGCACTGCCTTTATGAGCTCCCCATTCACAATACGTATTTTAACAAGATAAGATAAGTTTATAACAGTGTTACGTTTCATTGAAAATTTAACTGAAAGCTAGATAGAGTACGGTTAAATTTTGACGCATACACACTCTTGAAAACATACTATTTAAACAATTTCATCACAACAACATGTTTGCGGTTAGGCGCAAAACGTTTTGTAGAGCCCGACCGATATTAACCTTTGTGCCGACGGCAGCCCTTTTGATGTTCCAAGTTGAGTTCGCCTTGCAAAAATAATTCCGTCTATTTTTTCCGTTTCTCAAAAGACACCTTTCTTTTCCCAAGATTTTTTCATATACAGAAAACATATTGCCTATATATTTGGAACAATCGCAAACGTGTCAATTAAAAATATGCGGAACAACCTATCATTTGTTTGTGATGTAAATAAAAAAGATAAAACATTAAATAAACAACAGAAAAATGGATATTTTTATTGTTTTATTTTCTTACAATAGTTATCTTCCTTTGCAGGAATCATGAGACCAAAACCAACACTCAAACTCGGAAAGCGAAGCAAGCATACCAAGACGAGACGTCAGCAACACGAATGTCCAACGTGGATGCCATTCTGTATCGAAAGCGAAATATTTAATAGAGTGAAATATGAACACAAAAAACATAAAGTTTACTCATCAGACAGTCAAAAACTGAAAACATTTTTGCAAACTAAATCTCCACCAAAAGCGGCAACACCAAAGTATAAAACAGTTTTGCAAAATAAATCTCCATTTAAGCTTGCAACACCAAAGCATAAGAGATTATTAAAAAGAGCAACGACGAGAAAATTCGTAGGTAGATAAGCAACACTTACAACGCCATCAAAGTGCCCACCCACTAAGAAGGTTCGACAGTCATTATATCATAAAACGGAAAATGGTATTAATCCAAGATTCGGAAACGATGCGTGTGAGGGCAGTGATTTATTTCCGGTTTAAATCGAGTGCGATGGATTCGAATTACAAAATGAAATAGTCTGCATTAATACCATCTGTGATGAAAAACCTGGCAGCAGAAGGTTATGACCAACTGTTATATGATTTTTTTTTAATTGGTAAGCAGTTCAAACTTCCATTTGAAAAATATATCTTTTCAGCTTTTGTGAAATGGTTCAGCTGAAGGAACTCAACTGAAATGCGTTATTCTGAAAATACAAAAACAATCTGGAAACCAGAATATCGGCTGTTTGCAGGGCTATTTCTGCCAAGAAATGCTGTTGCCAGGGGAACATGAGGAGAACGGTGGGATAGTGCGAGAAGAAACGAGGAAAGTTGTAACCTTCTTATAGACTTGGACTCGACATGAAAGAAATTTAATCAAAACCGCCTTTCTATAGAATTCCGTGTTTTGGAAAGATTGCAATCAAGTTGCTTGACTTGAGATAAAACAGAAATTTAAATTTATAATTATTCGTGTGCATAATATGAGTTTATTCCAGTATTTAATTTAATGGAAGTGCTGAACATTTACCTCAGTCAAATAAATGTTAATGGTATGTGTTTATTGTCGCCTTTGTAAATCCGACCACAATTGCTTGCAAATAATAAATTAAAGCTTTGGCCAATATTGAGTCAAACGTTGTTTTATAACTCTTAAAATGTTCCAAAACTGTAAAATATTTCAACTGCCACTTACAAAAGATAATACTTCATTTTATATATCGGCATTGAGCATTGCATGTGACAGAGATAATTGAGAAATTGGGGATAAAGGTAAAGTTTAATATAACACAAATGCTCACTTGCCTTTGCTTTTTTCGTTTGATTTGCTCCAATCAGTTAACGAACAACGAAGATTTGCCCCCTCTTTGTGAGTACCAATTACACGGATTTTGCATACATTTTGAATCGATTTGTTTTGTTTTCATTCATTTTGTTTCAGAAATGAACACTACGCAGTTTATGTTATATTATTAATTTTAATTAATGAAACAATATGAAATGGCATCATTAAATCACATGTAAATCACAATCTAAATCATTAGTGCTATAATATAACACTAGCGTTAACAAAAAATAAAATACAAAAAAGTAAACATCGTGGTATAAACAGATAAAACTCAAATGTTAATTATGACTGAGATTTGATAATTAAGCTATTATCACAACTATAAAATCACGGGTAAATCACACATAAATCACAAACAGGTGAAACCACGTTATAGACGTCATTTGTGTTTCTGCCCGTAGTGCCTACAAAGTGAGCTGATATGCTTGTTGGCGGCTTTGCACACTCCACAGACATGTGTTTTTGCTTCACTATGTGTTTTCAGATTTTCTCGCATATGAGCCCGAGTACTTGTGCTAACATGTCTCACACTCGATCTCTCAAGTGCGCTCTTCCCTGGCCGAGTGGGCATCTAAATCTGCTAACGTTCTTAATACGTGCATAATTCTTTCCGTCGCCGTGTGCATTGCACCTGTAATCATTCATAAGCATAATAAGCACACGTATCCTACACGTTCACTGTTTGCTACTTATTTGCAATTTTCAACTATTAAATGATTTGGAAAATGTGTATCTTATAAATCTATAACGCGTTTTGGTTAAGACTGTTTGGATCACATCTTTCTAAAGGTACCGTTAATGTAGTGAATCAACATAATTTTAAATGTTTTGAATCGCAAGGAAAATGAGACAGCCAACTGTGATTGTTTTACTGACTACAAGCGCTATATGACAATGACCTGTGTCTCTGTAATTGTCGTCTAGATGGAAATCCAACGCCGCAGTAGTTAAAGGGTAACATCCCAGCGTGTTATCTTTCATGATATACCAAATTGCGCCTGTGCTTATACCCTCTGTCGCATATAGCACATATACATCGCGACCAGAGTTTAGCGGCCAAAACGGAAATTAAAGGGACTGTCCACTAAATAAAGCGTCGCGCGACGCGAAACGATATTTTGGGAAACTACGAGGATTGCTTATAAAGCTAAAAAAAATACATCCTTTCCCAATATGAGCGTGGATAGACGAGTGGTCTAAACGGGTAGTTTTTTACTCCAGGAATCCAGGGGTCAGTGGTTCGAGCCATGTTGAGGGTTACTTTTTTCCTTTTTTTAAATTGTATTCTTGTTTTTTTTTTACTGGAGATTTTTAGTTCAAATATTTAAATTTATCAATTTAAAGCATTTAAAGCATTTAATGACAAGCTTCAATACATGCCAAAACCTAGTGGACGGCCCCTTTAATAGAATAGTCAAAATACAAAAGCGTTGTGGTGCTCATTTTTTTTAATAAAAAGTACAACACCAATTCAAGAACCCTTTTTAAAGATTTAAAATGGTTGACTTTCGAACAGCGTAATCACTATTTCACGTCAGTTATTGTATTTAAAGCATTGCACAATCAAACCCCAACATACATACGTGACCTTTTGACGCCTTCACAAAATAAGTACTATAACTTGCGATCTTGCGAAAAGAGGGATTTAAAGCTTGTGGGTTAACCCAAAAACAAACTATTCCAAAAGATCGTTTGAATTTTCTAGCACAAAAATTTGGAATTCGTTACCCCAATCTATACGTCAAACAAACAATTTTATGACATTTAATTTTTTTTTATCTTTCTACCACCCTTTATGATATAAACTGAATATGCTTCACGTGTTTTTTTTTAGTGAATAACCTTAGTTTAATGTTTGAATACTGTTCTTGCATAAATTGTTATTATAGTTTTATGTCTGCCATTCGTAATGATTGTTGCATATCTATTATTATTTATGTTTTGTTCTTATTGCTTAAGATGATATATGATGTATTTGTTGTAAATTGAATTATGTAAGAAGACCTTGTTGAAAATAAAAAATGTATTATATAAATTTCATATTATGTAATTTCATCTGATGTAATTCTTAACAAGTCTATCTTCTTAAAATAAAGATTTTGTTATTATTATTAAGACAGCATCGAAATTATCGTCCGACATTGTATTTTTTTGTGTTTTATGTGCCGGATCAAGAAAATGTTTTGAAATTCGAATTATATTTTTGTTTATTAACTCGACACTAACATCGCTTCAGAAACATAATTTTGTAACAACTGGTCGTTTTAGACAAATATCAACTTGTCGTGCTTGCCTTGAATTTCGTTGCTTGTCGTGTTAGCCAATTTTTGGTGTACATTAGAAATGTCATTAGATGGTGTTTTAAGATATTTTTTTGGACAAAACACATTTAATATGGAATTATTCATGTCCGCATATATTAGTGCACTGCAAAAAGTAATACAAAACGGATATTTTGGAGGATTTAAAATGTGCTTACAAGTCGTGCTTGCGTGTATTGTAACGTAAAAGCTAGTAATTTTCCTCGAATGATTGATATACTAAACTACTCATCTGGTGTCAAATATGTATACAACCGGGAATAGTGCTAAACTTAATCCAAAGCCTACGCTTTATTTCGTCAAAGTAGAATAAATAAATATTAAGATACGTGGATTTGATTTTTTTTTTTTTTTTTTTTTTTTTTTTTTTANATAAGGAGTTTCAGTAGGAAAAAAAGGAAATGGTAAGACGGAAAGGAATACTACGATATAGGCAAGATCATGTTAGCGTGTGACAAATTTCTGTCATTTGTTTTTGTGTAAATCTATTTTATTTCTTTCAAACGCTATTGTTTCTTCCAATTTTATTTTCATTTAGCGGAGACAATGTTTACAATTTGCTACTTGGCGTGCTAGCGAAAATGACGTCACGGACCACGTGGTATGGCCACACTGATTGTTCAGCACGATGAAACCACGCCACACTTCGATTGTCATGTGAGCGATTGTCATGTATGAACAATTTCATTGCAGGTATTCACAAACAATAGCATGTAAAATTTCAAGTAATTATCTTAATCGCTTTTTGAGAAATTAGAATTATAAAATGTTGCACATTACACATTTATGTAGACATTCACTCTGCAATTTTTCTTTAGTAGATACATATGAGCCTCACTCTGAGAAAACGGGGTTTAATTCATGCGCGTAAAGTATCGTCCCAGATAAGCCAGTCCCCACAGGTTAATCAGGGACGACACTTTCCGCTTTAATGGTATTTTTCTTTTAGAGGAAGTCTCTTCTTAGCGAAAATCTCGTTTAGGCGAAAATTTCGTCCATGATTCGCCTTTGCGGGTTGATCAGGCTAATCTAGGACGACACTTTACGCACATGCATTAAGTCCCGTTTCTTAGAGCGAGGCTCACAATTATGTATCACACATTAACGTGAAAACACTATTAAGAAATTATGCGCGTTGTGAGTGCTGCAGTTTCGACCGTTTATTAATACTCAGCACATGTATATGCGATATGCATTTTACAAATATATAAACATAAAATGCACAGGCTGTGGGTCATTTGATATTCAATAATTGCAAACACATGTGGCAACTTGATACAAATTTACAGGCACACAAACATGTTGGCAATAAATATTACATGCACGTTTATTATATTGAATATTATTTTAGAGGTTTGTCAGGTGGCTGTTTTTTACACTTTTTAAAATAATTTAAATACATATTCCAAGATGGCAAAGAACTGTTTCATTTTTTGTTAAATTCATAAGTAAGTCAACTCATACACAGTTTACACTCGTTCGATATTTCTTAGGTAGCTATGTGTTACGTGGCTCATAACAAGATGCGCATTTGAACAAGTAATGGTATTCGTCACCGATTTCATTTAAATTGCAAAGATAACATTTGCATTCATGGCGGTCAATCTTAAATTTTCTGCAAAAGATTGTTACACATTCCAAAATTGACAAAATGCTGCGAAAGAAGGTCAAAAGGACAAGTAAAAAACAGGTCATCAATTTGCTTATTTATTTTGCAAGTTTCTGTCCCAGTGTGACCGCAAATAACATAATTCGCTACGCTTGGTTGACTTGTATGAATTACTCAATATTTCAGCAATTAATTATAATTCACAATGAAATTTGTATTTGTATATTTGAGTAGTGTTTTTTTTCCATAGTTAATGAAATATAAAGTGAACGATTCGAAGTGTTGTTTAGTGTTCATGTGTACATTTTCATGTTGTTTGTTGTATATCTTTTTTTGTCAATCCATATTTTTGTAATTATTATATGTTTTGCACCTCAAACGCCTTGGTATAGGCATTTACAATTGAACAAAATCTTGAAATACAATTTTGAAATAGTGTTTCTTCCGAAGGTTTGACCCTGGGTAAGCGTCGTTGAAGTGACGATAAGATATTATATGAAAAGTACAACAATTTGTCCATGTGTTAGTATAAACCAATGAACAGTTACTCGTTCAATTTAATATCAATGTGTAATCTGTGTACTTTCTGGTATTGAAATACTAAACTTTCTAAATGCGTCATATCTCAACTATGTATAACCACGCTGGGTTTTAATGGGCTTTTACTTTCGTTTTCGGCTAGAGAGCTGAGCACCCGAAAGAAACGGACACTATATTTTAGGTTAGTAAATTTACCTTATTTGATTAAGCGTTTAATTGTTTGTCCCCCTGTATTAAACTAATGAGGTAAGGATATAATGTAAGTTTAATGTAGTTATTTAAAGCGCCCCGGGCACATTAAATAATATTCGCTAATTTTCAGAAAACGAATCACACCAATAACACTGCATATGCGTAATCCATTTATTATCTTTATTTTTGAGATTTCAATATCGAGACGTGTTTGAACAGATTATTTGATAAAACCAGTTACTGCATAGTGAATTTAAAAGCGTGTATAACAGGACTATTAGTTATAGTACATGTGTATGTATAGCATCAATTATTTAAGATTGTTTAGGTGATATCATTCTGGTTTAGAGATTCAGCCAATTCAGTCGGAAATGTATATTGATTGTGGACATATATATTTTGTGTATTTCTGTCCGTACAGTAATGTATATGGGCAATATTTCACACTTTTCTTAAGACTTACACTAGTAAGACTTATCCGCAACACTGAGCTTCATTACCTTTTGTTGAGCTCTAATGTTAAGAATGTGAAAATAGAGGTTTAACCCATTGATGCCTAGCGTCTACAAAAAACGGCCTTGGCAAACAGCGTAGACCCAGATGAGACGCCGCATGATGCGGCGTCTCATCATGGTCTGCGCTGTTTGCTTAAAGGAATTTCTGTATGAAATATTATAAATATAGAAATAAATATACTAGACATCTCTAATTTCGGAAATAAATTGATCCAATTTAGAAGGATGGGAGAGTCCACTAGACATAAATGGGTAAACAGAGACAACCAGAAAGATTAACATTATTTCGACGGAACGAAACATACGAAGTATTATCTAGCCATACATGTGTGACGTATGCAAGGCAGAACAGGCTACCTACATTTGCCAGTTTGCTATAAATAACACAGTGTGACTTCAATATTCGATCGGAAAGTATCTTGGTTTGATGTTCCATTTACAAGACGCTATGAGATTTTTAAAGACCCGCGTCATGCGATAATGGGTCTTATGCAATATGCTGCCAGCTTAGCTCCAGCCCAGCCTGCGCATCCGCACAGTCTTGTCAGGATATGCGTACTGAAAGATACCTCGAAACATGGCGTATTTTTTTTATAGAGGAAAGCGTAGCCCCTTACCAGACTGTGAAAGTGCACAGGCTGGGCTTGAGTTACGCTGGCCGCATATGCCATAAGACCAATTCTCGCATGACGCGGGTTTAACACTGTTATTTGAATGTGTGGAAAGAAAACTTAGTCTTAATCAAATATCAACATGCCATATGTTTCGATGATGAAGAAATCAATTCATAATAAACCATGTGAGGACACAAATGAGGTGATCTCAAGTAGTAAAATTTGTATCTACGAACGCTATTATGTGCACTTCATAACAAACCTTTCATGCAGTGGATATGCAACTATTTAGTGAAAAAAGAACACAAAAATACTTAACGTTTGTTTTTAATTTAATAACCTAGAAACGTCAATGTTCTACCTTTATTTTAAAGTCGGGATATACGCCGAATATCTTTTTTAAGATATTTTTTTGTATATAGGCCTTCATTACGTTGTACTAAATCGGCATGAAAGTAAGAATCGGTTCTACAGAAAGAGCAGAATTGGGCGTTGAACATAAACATATATTGTGGGCATTAATTTGGCAAAAGTCGTTAATTTTAAGGAAGAGGCCTTGTAAAAATTTAAGAATAA
Source organism: Dreissena rostriformis (assembly GCA_007657795.1). Lineage (NCBI taxonomy): Eukaryota > Metazoa > Mollusca > Bivalvia > Myida > Dreissenidae > Dreissena > Dreissena rostriformis. The sequence continues at coordinate 39,959 of VMBQ01007097.1, read as the reverse complement.
GCTAAGACGATACTATTTTTTTAAATAAAACTTATATAAAACATATTTTAATTTCAGCATGGACAGTCAACAAAAAGTCCGCTTCAGTCATCTATGTGGGAAAAACGTCTCGCTGAAATCTACTAACACGGAAGCGAGTTGGTTGCCTCGGCATTCCTCGGGCTGGATTTACTGCGATAAGCCCATGACGCCCGGCCAGACGCTGATCGTAAAGGTGGAGGGTAGCGGCCATTACGACATTGGTTTTATTACGGTGGACCCTAATAGGACTGATTCGATGGGACGTATTCAGTCATTCGTTCACTTAAACGACGTACGGATCCATAAGAAAATCTGCAGAGTTCGCGTGAAACTTAATGAAACAGGAAATGAGGTATGATTCTTTCCAACATTTGTTTGATTAGGCTCAGAATAAGCTGACCAAGCATATTTGGTTTATATATGAGAAGCGCTCAGGGAAAACCGGGCTTAATGCATGTAAGTAAAGTGTCGTCCCAGATTAGCATGTGCAGTCTGCAAAGGCAAATCAGGGACGACACTTACCGCCTTGACTTGATTTTTGTTTAGAAGACACTTCATTTAAAAGATGAATTCCATAAAAGTGGAAAGTGTCGTCCCTGATTTGCCTGTGCAGACTTCACAGTCTAATCGTTGTCGACATTTTGCGCACATGCATTAAGCCGGGTTTTTTCAAAGCGAGGCTCAAATGTAACATTCGTAAGATTAAGTATGCGTTTACCAATCATAGCATCCTGAGTAGAGGATGAAAGTAATGCCTCGTTGAATTACAGTTGAGGTAAACCTTAAAGTAGTAATCGTTGTTTTTATAATTTTAACTTAATTTCATTGTGGTTGAACGTGTCTTCTTTTATATTTACTTATGTGTGTTAGCATTGAAGTACATTTTATGTACTGTGTTTACGTTTTTCTTTCGCCGTTTTTTTACAGCAATATGGTGATAAGCTAACCTACTAACACTTTCCTTGGCAAGTCGCCGTTAGCGGTTTACTTGTACTTAATTCGTGCACTAATGCCAGTTACCGACGACACCTGCCCCACTTGAATCATGTGTAGTGGAGACGGACTGTTGCGAAATGATTTCATGACCAATCCACACACACGTTAGGTGGCCGGGCATGGATTCGTACTCATTATGATTAACCCGCACAGCGCTCTACCAACTGAACTAGCCGCCTTAATCAAGGAAAAAACTGATGAAATGTAAATTAATGTACACGTTAGTATTCCTGTATTTTTCAGGTCTGTTCATACTCGCATGAAACTTTCACAAGCGCCGTTCAAGAGAAGATTTGGCTGACAGTCTACCTAAAATTCGGAGAAATGAAAACATGCATTTGTCGAACCGGTAAGCATAGATTTTTTTTTATTATTTAACGTATGATTTTGTAGCTGTTAATAGAATATTATAATTATACTATATTCTTAATTTATATAAATAAATAAACACGAGATAATCCAGTATTGTTGGATTGTGTATGATTTGTTTTAACTGCTTTTATTGAGTGATGTTTATGTTCACTTGGAATTAGACTGCAAAAGCAGAAAATGCACGCAATGTATGTACTGGGCAGCTCAAAATATTACCATCACATCAGTATAATTGTCTCTTTTACCCGGTACCAGTATCTTTAAAAACAAATATTATACACGTGCGTTTACTATATTTTAAGACGAAGTCGAAACATGCGAATTGTTATCAAGCAATCACGGTGCGAACATACGGCTAGACAACGACAAAATGTATGCCACGGTTTTTAAAAAGAATCCGGCATCAACGTGTTTTATAGAGTTACCCGTTATGGTCGGAGAAAAGGTGTTGTTGCGATGTAATGACGTCAAAGAGGGCGATCGACGTCCAAGCAGGTGTGAACTTAAAGTCCACGTTTGCGAATTCAACCCAAAGGTGCTATTTTCTACCCACAAGGCAATGTTTGACACGTGCGTACCGTACGAAAATGACCCGCCAACGACTGTGCTAGGCATTTTGGCGAAACACGAGTGTCAAGGAATAATTGAAGTCAGTCTTTCAGACCCCGGGACAATATTGTTTGTCTTTGGCTCGAACCCCGTAGCCATCGAAAAAACGATGCGCGCACGAGCGAATAACGGAGCCTGGGTACTGTTTGAACTCTACCGTGTGTCTGTGAGTATTGTGAGAAGGGACATGTTTTTGAGAGGCCTTGATGTTGTAGATAGTGTTGCTAGAGAACAAGGCAACGAATTGGCACTGAACACTTTGGATTACGCAAAGCTTGGCAGAAGCCTCACAAGACTGGTTTATTCTCAGTATTCATCAATACAACGCATAGAACGTCTGGAACATTGTCAACGAATTATCAACGATGACATAACTAGCATCAAACGCGAATATAACGATGATTCATTAACACTAGTAAAGCAAATGGCCAAGGTTGAAACAAACAATAATTCCATACATGTTAATGCATCCGGGCATGTGGTAAGTTTAGAAAAGCGGTTGGACGTCATAGAAGAAGATATAAAACGCATCTTTAGATTCTTCGGAGAACCCTTGTTTTGGGAAAGCGAATTTCGAAAAGCTCCCGATGGCATCAACAGAAAGGAAACGGAAGTTAGACTCTACAAAATAGAAAAACGTATACCCAGTTTGAGAGAGAAAATCAATTCTAGCATGTCAACGGAGAAGGATGAAATTGTTAACATACAGACGCATTACGTGTTATTAGTACGGGAGCTAGACACTTCGTCCTTGTGCGATCATTTGTTTCAAGAGGGTCTTATTGATTTGCAAGAACTTCGCGAAATTCAACATCCTGCAAAAGTTCCCCGCGAATCGAACAGGAAAGTACTGGAACTTTTATCCAAACGGAAGGTTAGGAAATCACAGATAGAGCCTATGCTGGTACAAACCAAACAAGAACACCTCCTAAATAAACTGTTTCCTGAAATGGTATAACATTTATAACTATGTTTATAGCGCAATTTTTATTAAATACCGCTGTGCAAGATTCATAACATACACGAGCAGATGAAGAAACGATTCTCTTAGGATCTCCACTCGTGCTATGTGTTGCCTAAATTGCCGACAATTCTGTTTCTCGTCGTTGACGTCAATTAAGAGCCCAATTGTCTTGTCTCTTAAAAACTTCACATACGCAATTAATTATTTTCTTTTATAAAAAAAAATAAAATAATAACACGTATATTTTTGACAAAGGGCTCGTTATGTTGTCGACAGGCATCTAGTGTAATATTATTAACCCTTTGAGCGCTGGAACCGGATTTTGAAGGCCTGTGCAAACAGTTTGGATCCAGATGAGACGCCACAGAACGAGGCGTCTCATCAGGATCCAAACTGTTTGCTATTCTGATAGTATTCTTTGAAAAAAAATCAAAGAAAATGCTAATTTTAGAAATTTAGCAGACAACATTTTAGCAGACGACAAATTTCCCAGCATGCAAAGGGTTAATGCCTATGCTTATACTACTTTTATCTGCATTTAGTTCAAGGTTGAATTCAGGGGTATACATCGCTCCTGTATTACCAGAAGCTCTGGTTTAAATATTATTTATTGCTGACATTCGTACTGAGCTCTTAAATCAACCGATGGCGGTGTACTTAAGTTTTCCAAACAATATTGAACATATCCATAACAGATTTCACTTTTTCTTTCTTTAGTGGAAATAGTTAACATCGCAAACGATTGCGTGTCCGCCAGTAATAACATACACTCTCTGCAGGACTTGTAAATCCCCGACGTCGCGAAGCGTGTTGGAAGGGGGTTATAATAATGCCCTTCGTCCGCTCTTAATTTTTTTATGAAACTTTTCTCGAACGTTAATCACATTGATGCAATGTACAGAAGGCATGTGGTATTGTTATGCCACCTCATAGTCCCACTTAAGTGTAAAAAAAGATCACGAAGGATGATATAGCTGTCGTAAGGACTGAACCGTTTTCCATTGCATTTTGATACCGTATTTTCCACTTTGACTCATCAAACTGCGTACATTTTAGACTCTGGACATGTTTGAAACTTCTTCAACAACCTTGTTCCGTACATGTATCTCTTTTGGCTAAATAAATCAATGCGTTTTCCGCAGTTTTTTTTGCTACTTGTTATTTTTATAATTGTACAAACTTTACTCAAAACAGAAATAAACTTTAACATCGTCGGTATGTTATTTATAAATAAAGTTATTTTAAACATTTATTTGTTAAACATGTATGTACATTGTATACGCATTTACTTTCCAAGAATGTGAGCTATTGTAGAAGATTTTTTTTTTATTACCTGTATACATTTGAGATTGTTTAAATATATATACATGTTGTATCATTAATATTATGAAATAGAATACAATGAATACAATTGTGTATTAAACGTTTGTTTCCTCCCTATAACAATAAATGTTCATGCACCGACAACATTTAAGATAATAAAAGTATATGTAGAGAACTAAATAACTACGTATATCATTATATTGAGCTATATTACACAAAATTATATTTTTATTCAACGGAATGGATTTGCAGACGTCTTTTACAATTCCTCGTGAAAAGCGATGCCATCCTGACTTCCATGCGTATCGACATCGTCATTTATATAAATTGGAATTTCAAGACCATCGGAAAACTGTCCTAAAAGATGCAGTCCTATAACGTCGATCATTGAGTTTAAAATATTTCGTTTCATTATCAACTGGTCGAACTTATGAGGACCTGCGCCATCCAAGTGCCGGTAAATGCGGTTTCTCATTTCATTTAACGTGTCTACGGTTCTGTCCTCTTCCAGTTCATTTATTATTTCAAAGTAGAAATCTACCAGCTCTTTGTCCGTTTCTACAGGAAGTCTGTTGGCCTCGCGCTTCAGCTCCTCGCGAATTTGTTGTAAATTAGTTATCTCGTACAAGTCTTTGCCATACTTTTTTAATACGGAATCTAACGGCTTGATTGGTCCTGCAAATGGGTTGAGCTTGCCATCGCTGGTCCGGAACAGACCTGCTTCTTTGTTAATGAATGATACCATCTGTTCCACGTTCACGCTGCCAACGTACCGCTTCTTTTTCGCGTTTCGGTCCTTTGAATACCAGTAAAACGAAGGATACGAAATGGCGTTGTATTTTCTTTTAAGGGCTTTCTCGAAGTCGACGTTAATGCGCACTACCACCACACTATGGTCATTCTGAAAGGTTTCAGCTATTTTGTCGTAGATTGCTATATTTTCTTTGTCATCCGCTTCGTGCAGCATTACCAGCTTAAACTGACCGTCTGTGTCCATCACTTCATTAAACAATTCCTCTGTCAAATCAAGTGCGAACTTGCGCTCCTTCAATAGCGGGTCTTTCTTCGAAGCTTTTGCGACAACTTTAAGCAGCTCTCCGGTAGTTATGTCACCATCGAAAATCTCGGGTGCTGCACTTCCATATTTATAATAGACAACACTCGGAAATCGCTTTACGTCAAACGTTCCGACAAAATCTGCGTCAAGCGCGCGTCCAAAGAATGTCTTCTGGTCGAACCGGAAGTTCTGTGACGCCGTTAGAAACGTGTAGAATAGTCTCGCGCACGTTTTGCAGTCGTTGGTTACGACATAGAAAAACATGGATTTCTTCTGCGTCAGAAGAATGGAGAAATCCTTCTTAGTAACTTCCATCATCGTGTCACCCGTTGAGAAATAAAGCACGGAACTAATAATCCAAACGGTGATAACCGAATGATACGTCGTCCCCATGTCGTTGTAATCTCAGATTTCTCTCTGGAAGAAAAAGAAGAAAATCCAGATTTCGTGATATCCGTCGAAAGTGTTTCTGGAATCAATAGTGAATCCAATAAAAGAGCTATAGTTGACAAAAACGCACTTGTATACAATCTTTATAACGATGTTTTCAAGTTATCTTAAGTATAGCGGTAAACGAATACTATTTTTTGCCTGATCATGAACTTTTTTTTTATGTTTGTTGCTATTGTCGATAGACTAACTTAACTGACTTAACTAAATATATTAACGCATTGTATTTATGATACGTTAGTTCGCAATGTACGCACGATTCTTTCAATGTAAGATTAGTGAGTCCACAACATCGTGCTCATAACCTCGGGAAGTATAGTGTACTCAGAAAATTGCGTTAAATCCGATCATACAATTTGTGAATGGAAAAATGGTGACCGATCAATTACAACGAAAGGGTGGTAACAGCTGGCTCCATACTGCTCTTTGTCGTGGCGGAGTCGGATCAATTTGTCATTTGCAGTATCTTGTTTTTCGGCTAGCTTTAGAACACAAGTTTTTACCTTTATCGACTTTTATAACATGTCCCGCCTGTAGCCCGAACGAATAAATTCTAGTTCTTCATTTGCGAAATAGAAAACCCCACTAAGGGCATTTATATTTTTTATAGCACCTTAACACCTTTGTTAAGTTTTTTTTTCATAATACAATTTTGCGTTTTCTTATAAAAGCATCATTTAAGATTTATATTAACTACTTTAATAACTTTTGTATATTATGATATACTGTTCCAGGTAACCAGGAGGTATTCTACTCAAATTCATCAAAAAATGATTCTGATTCGCCTCAATGATATGCTGGCAGGTTGACTATTGACTGATTATCTGATGTTTTTAGCTTTTCCTTTAATAATCAAGCCGCAAGTGAGCAACGGCCATCAAAAAAACATTTGGGTCGCGTTCTGAGAAAACTAGGCATAATGCATGTGCGTAAAGTGTCGCCCCAGATTAGCATGTGCAGTCCGCACAGGCTAATCAGGGTCGACACTTTCCGCTTTTATGACATCTTTCGTTTAAATGAAGTCTCTTCTTAGCAAAAATCCAATTTAGGCGGAAAGTGTCGTCCATGATTAGCCTGTGCAACTACACAGACTAATCTGGGACGACACTTTACGCACATGAATTATGCCCAGTTTTCTCAAAACACGACACATTTGGGCACTGATTACTTTTACTTTGCGAATTGGAATGTTGAAACCCTTTCCCATCCCGATTCACAGTAAGAACACAGTTGGGACTGTTCATTTTGACGGTGTTATACAGAGATAAAATAATAATTCGACATTATATAAACATACATGGTGAAGAAAGGGGTTTTCCTTATGTACAAAAGTATTTTAGACAAAATATTTTTGTTGTATATAGTTGACGCGATATTCTTCACAAATTTATGTTGGAGTGCGATTATTTATTAAGGCATTTTCATTAAAAGCATTAAGTTGGACATGTATGCTACATGAATGATTAAATTTATATCCAGTACCGTTTGAGAAACCATGTGATTAAATGTGATATTAATAATAAGGGTTATTGAAATATCTAAAAAAGAGTATGTTTACATTATTGAATGTGACGTTACTTTTCAAAAGGGCGTTGAGCTAACGCGTGTTCCAGAAAATATTTTAAATGAACAAAGATTGAAGAAATAGTTCGAATAAGAAGAGATGCTTATAAACCATCCAACCAACAAATAAACTGATGGACCAACTAATGTATCAATCAACCAACATGGTGACTCCAGGATACCACTTAAAGCTTTAGTTGTTTATACGACCATATCGTTTAGACGTATTGGCGGGTTTGAAGGACACCATACCAAACTGATATATATTTAGGAGCACTAACAAATGTTTCAGTTACCATAGTACATTATTGAAATATTATCAGTCGAGTGTGGTTGAAATGCTATATTTATTCAACCGTTGCGTCTTATTCAACATTTTGGATGTGTTGCTTAACTCATGAACGACATAATGGGCATAAATAACAGACAAATGGAGACATATAGTGCTGTTGGTTTAATTGTATAATATATAAATAGAAAACACTGACAACAAATCGCGTAGTACTTTTAACAGCACAATCAAAATAAAGTAAGGCCTTTGTTGGTGATTTTGCCAAAAGATAACTCGTTGCGATAGCAATAGCGATTCATTATCAGTTATACACATACATAATATACAATACATCTTGAAACAATATTTTAACAAATCAACTTGTCATTAATTTATAACAAGTATTGACTATTGTTTATAACTATACTATATCCATATTGCATTTACAAAGAGTTCCAAGAATAACATTACTTATCAAAGTTGACATATTATTAAATGTGTGCATATTATCATATGACGTACAGACATGTTTTTTCAGAGGTAACATGTATACATTGTTAGTAAATTGGCATATATATATCATGTAACAAATAAAGGCTGTCTGAATAATAAACTATTAGAAAAACGTTAACATTTTGTCCGTTGAAAGCTAGAACGCGTCGCTATAATATGAGTAAAGAAGGCCGCTAGCGCCGTCTGGCTTTCAAGTGTCGATTTCAGCTATTATCTCAGTCTATAGAAAAAAGATACAAACCTTTGAATATGTCTTAAATAGCATTTCGTGGCAAATGGCTCAGATATTGATACAGAAAAAGCCCGCACCATTTGTAAATTAATTATGTTATAACATACACTATAAGATTCCGTGATCATTATTATTTTATATAATTATATTTTGCATATCCGACACTCTACAAGAGCGTAATATTAATGTGTTGCGTTCTGAGAAAAACTGGGCAAAATGCATGTGCGTAAAGTGTCTTCCCAGATTAGCCTGTGCAGTTCGCACAGGCTTATCCGAGACGACACTTTCCGCATAAACTGGATTTTCGCTAAGAAGAGACATCTTTTAAACGAAAAATTCCATAAAAGCGGAAATTGTCGTCCCTGATAAGCCTGTGCGGACTGCACAGGCTCATCTGGGATGACAATTAACGCACAAGCAGTATGCCAAGTTTTCTCAGAACGCGACACATTTATGAAATGCATATTCCGATTATCTTATTCGACTACACCAGACAACAAGAGATAGCCGGTGACTTTAGTAAACACAGGAACCTAGTTACCAATTTCGGAGGCCTTATTATACACTATTCAATATAAGCGAGACATTCAAAGAGAATCAAAGCACGGATTTCAGACAAGTCTCACAGCCCTACACTGTTATTAGCCTTTCAAAGAACGCGTATTATATGGGCACAACATCACTGAGCAGTATGCAGGATAAAACGAGGCTTGCCAGGAGAAACATGGACAGGGAACCAGTGGCAGCAAAGGAAGGAGCGCCGCTGAGCACCGTCACAAAGGAGCTGGATGGACAGTTTTTCTTGTCCCAAGTCGCTGTCTCGTTTGCTTTTCGGTTTTCTTCTTTTAACCAAATCTGCAAGAGCGGATTGCATGTTGAAACGTACATGTATAAAATAAGTATGATGAATTTTGCAAAAATTGTCGGTGTGTCACACATAAAACGACATATTGGTATTAGAGAAATATCACTAAATTCGATACGACAGAGTATATAACTTTTCGAACTAAACCTAGATAATTTTTGACTGAGTTATAATTATAAACATTTTGTACAACACAAATTGAGTTATCGTCTTAAGTTTTTGTTTTTGAATGTTCACACAAGATATGTAAATATTTATTTAGTAAGGATTGCATACCAATACATACATTGTGCACAGTAAATATCAAGGTTTCTAGTACACTGCATTTATAGTCAAGTGGATGTCAGACAAGGTATGCATACCAGGAGCGGCTGAAAGTACGCAAGAATAGGGGCCACACTGAGCTTCCGGGTCTCTCCAATCGTCCCCTTCGTCAGCATGAACATCGCCTCACCCCAGTAATTAGAGGACCCCATCTGTAGCATGGCCCTGGATAAGTGTATTTGTAATACATCCACAAATTGGAACGGGTACGAAAAAGGTGTTTACAGTTATGGATTGACGAATCGTAAGCATTCTCTAATGAGCGCAACCCAACATTTTGAGTATAAAATAAAATAAATTGCGACTGATCTACGAATAGTTAAGCTACTAACCTAAGATTATATATTTACACGGTTTCCTTGTCCCCATGCGGAAGTTCCCCTAAATCAATAACTATATCCTACCTACATATTTGGTCCGAAAATCAATACTCACCTAAGTCTGTCACCCGCGATCGTGTTATTGGAGATGTCGCAGCGGTGGAGCGGGCGCGTGTTGTTGATCAGCTGACAGAGCGCCTCGTGCCACTGGAACAGCAGCACGCTACTCACGAAGTAACTGTGGCGAGATGAATGTTCCGTTCATTAAACTGAGCCTCGTTCTGAGAAAAGGGGGTTTAATGCATGTGCGTAAAGTGTCGTCCCAGATAAGCCTGTGCAGTCCGCACAGGCTAATCTAAGACGACACTTTACGCACTTGCATTAAGCCTAGTTTTTCCAGAACAAAACTCAACTTGATCTACATTAACAAGATCCGTTTACACCAACCAACTCTTAATTATTTTAAAGAGTATTATTTAAGAAAAACTTGTTTTCTAAAACGGACCTTGTATTTGGTACTCATCAAAGATATAATATCAACCAAGAAATCATCACTGATACGAGCAACATTTGGAAAACTCAGCCGTTTTGTTAGTGAAAGTATGTTTTTATTTTAGTCTAGCAAATCGTGGGTAATTTTTGAATCTTATTACGATGATGGTAAACTAGTTCGTAAATATACGCTTTTAGTTGCATTTATGGTAAAGAGATAGTAGTTGTGCACGATAAACACATGCTCATTGGTTTTATAAGGGGGAAATGAGACGCCGTTCGTAATGTTTTGTCAAAATGCGATTGCTACTATTTGACCCGTAATAGTAAAAAACATATTTGCTTACACACTCTGATACTGTGTCTTTGTTTATCTAAATATGTTAATAAAGCGTTTAACTGTTTGTCTTTCAGTTCTAAATATTGCTTAGTGAATCGGAGTTGACTTCCAGAGAGAGCCACTAATATGCCGGTATAAACAATTCTGACCCATTTTACACGTTTACAATCTTTTACAATTAAATTATTATTTGAATGAAACTACGATTGGTAGACAAATCGGATGAGCGGTATATTTACCGATAAATAATTGTCGTTGTGTTTTTTTTATTAGTCCGGGATGGGGATCTCTTCAAGATATACATGTATCGTAAACAGCATTAAATCGTGGTTTGTGAACTGCGTTTGCAGAACACTCTTCATATTATTGAAGAGACGTCGTCCAATTATTGACTCTCGACCGAACAGAAGCTTAGCCTGCTGGCTCCAGCATTGAACTCTTTAGATGGATCGCTATATATTATTACTAACATCTTATGGTACATTCGGCTTTAATATACGCAACCAAGAAAACTATTTATTTCAGGTACAATGATTACCTTATGTAAGGCGTGTTACCGGCGATGTGCATCTTTGCCCCAGGGTCAAAATCCTGCTCACACCGAGACACTGGTGGCGAAATACCCTGGTATTTACATCTGCAGTAATTTTAATATTATCGGTAGAATTGTGCTATGTATACTTTTATACTTTAACGGTGAAATTAACATTATTTGACCAGTTTTTAGCAAACATACGTTTGGCAAACCTAAAACAAGTTTTTCTAATAAACATTTAATTGCTTTTTTTTCTAAAGCAAACCTGGCATACGGAACATGTTTTAAACTGTGTTAAAGAACTGCTTTAAGTGCATTTAAACTACAAAAGTATGTCTGAAAATGAAATTAACGAAATTAAAAACGAACTTCATACTGTTTCACGACAGTATACAAACGCTGTCGAATATGGTATCCATAGTTACCTGAGATCCCACCAGGCCTTATTGTAGTTGTTAGGTGAGGTCTCGCCTCGGAACACGCTCCAGCGCCACTGGTCGACGAGGTAGCCGAACGGCAAGAAAGCCACCTTTTCAAGCGCCATCTGCATCAGGAAGTTGAGGTCACCCTCTGGAAGAACGTGCTCAGGTTAGTATTTATCACGATTAAAAAAAATAAATAAGCATGTCTGAAGATTGTATTTTCTATGCACCCGCTACATGTTTTTTGTGTGTAAAATCTGGAGTACCAATTTCATAGCGGCCAAATACATCTGTCTTCAAGTGCTGTGAATGGTTGAAAGTTTTAATATTCGGACACTAAAAAGGTTTATAAACCTTACATATACCGGACTTACATATACCGGATTAATTGTGGGTTTGAACATCAACACACTAAAGTGCATTTCTTTAAATACGTTACCGCTTCAAATAATAACCGACTTCACAAGAATTGTATACATCTTCGCATCTCTAAGAAGAAAAAAAAAGAAAAAAAAAAAGAGAAAAAGAACTGTTTACAGTTCATTTGAAATATTTTCAAGAAGTTAAGTGACAAATTTCGGCACATTGTCGCAAATAATCTCTACCTGTCGCGGTACAACACACCACACCTGCTATTAACGATGACGTAACTATAAATCCGTACCTGTTCCGTTTGGAAGCTCCTTTATGAGGCCTATCGCCTTGAGATGCTCTGGAGTCTGGAAAGACAGACTTGCGATGTCGGCCACACCCTCGTGGAACCCTAGGGGGGTGGGGGATAAAAACTAATATAAACGCTATTTGAGCCCTTTCAATATTTTGACCATGTCATTTTAACCATACAATTATTTTACATAACAGGGTATAAGCGATACTGAGTATAAGTACATGCGATAATACGATGACGACAGTGCGACAATACGATGGCGACAGTGCGACAATGTGATGGCGACAGTACGACAATGCGATGGCGACAGTGCAACAATACGATGGCGTCAGTACGACAATACGATGGCGACAGTGTGACAATGCGCGAGTGCGAGAATACGATGACGAACGTGCGAAAATACGATGGCGACAGTATGACAATACGATGGCGATAGTGCGACAATGCGAGAGTGCGATAATACGACGACGAGAGTGCGAGAATACGATGACGACAGTGCGACAATACGATGGCGACAGTACGATAGTACGATGGCGACAATGCGAGAGTGCAAGAATACGATGACGAGGTGCGAGAATACGATGACGAGAGTGCGAGAATACGATGACGACAGTGCAACAATACGATGACGGCAGTGCGACAATACGATGGCGACAGTACGATATGACTATCGCATTGTCTCCATCGTACTATCGCATTGTCGCCATCGTACTATCGCGTTCGCGCATTGTCGTCATCGTATTCTCGCACTCTCGCATTGTCGTCATCGTATTATCGCATTGTCGCCATCGTACTATCGCACTGTCGCCATCGTGTTGTCGCACTGTCGTCATCGTATTCTCGGCACTCTGGCATTGTCGCCCTCTGGATTTTAATGTGTAACCACGATGGCCCTAACGGTATTCCGTAATATAACGACCAGCAAACTCGATAGTGAGTGACTTCTGCGAATGCGGTCGTATTAACTTCGTCAGAAAAGCATGTTCTCCGTAGAGTAGAAAAATGTGACAGTTATGTTAATTTACGTATTTTGCAAAACGTAATCGTGGCGCTGCTCGACTCGAATAGTTGGTTTACAAGGCGATGGAATCTTCTGAGACGCTGCGAAGGGCTTCAAGGCATCCGTAAAGCCTCAAAAGACTTGGGATACGGCCTCTTGGCGTCGGAAACTACAGTAAGGCACAAGTCCCCGGGAGGTTGCAACTGTATATACGGCTTATTTTAGTATATTTACTTATAACAATGGTTGCAGCTACGGAAAAAGTATGTATACTAGTAGTTGTTTTGATAATAGTTGACCTTACGGATGCTTCGGAAGACGCATTTCATATACCGCTAAGTGGCGGCCTCATAAAGTCGGCATCGATCAACCGTATACACTGGACTGAACGTTAAAACTACATTGATATTTTGACGTCTTTAAATTTCCATTACCGAGGTGCATGCATAACTCAAGGACATTAACATGCGCTATTTTGAGTTAATTGGGTTGGCTATTTGACGCATGACATACACATGACAATGAACGGATAAAACAGTTGCGAGTAGTTAAATGTTACCCGGGTTTGCGCCGTCGCGGAAGAGGAACGGTTGATGGTTGTACTCGAGGTAGTACTGCAGGTGGCCCATCTCATGGTAGACGGTGTTTAGGTAGTCCCCTGTAATGGTCGTGCACTGCTGGATCCTACAAGAAGAGGCATACGGGAATCGCACGGTCACGAGGTTTGAAATGCAAACGAATAACAGGTATAGGTGTGCGAAACAATGCATCGCCAAAAGACGTGCGTTTCGCCCAAACTGCGACACTGTTATCCGATTTCGATCCTCTGTGGTATCAGATTTAATTTTATCGGATTTATATGACGAGTATGACTGTCGAAGTGGAAATAAACTTTTATAATTGTGATACAAATAAATCATAATAAATATTGTTTTTTAAAACTGACAATACGAACTTTTATACTGTTAACATATGCCACATCGCGCCAAATCAATAGGTGTATCAACTTTTTTACTGTTCAAATGGAATTTTGTAACATTTATTTTCAAAGAAAACTTTCTAATTAATTAAACCAGAAATAAATGCATGTCTTCTTGCAAACAAGAACGTTTCGAAAAACTGACCGGAAGTCAGTTCCGTTGACCATATCAAAGGCTTCTGCGTGGCAGAGTACATCGCGGTCTGGAGGTTTGACCAGCATAGAATTAGTCCAGAACGAGTCAGGCATTCGCTTCAGGCCGATTGAAACGAAGAACTCCTCCGCCACCCTGAACATGTGTGTCACGTTGTATTTCTGCAACAACAAGAACAAAAAAACAGTTTTCTGTAATCAAAGTAAACAATATGTTTACGGGCCAGACTTTTTATGAATAAAATAGCAGTGTTTCTTTATGTATAATCTGGTGCCACCACAAAGTGGTCAATATTCTTTGTGATGCAATCGGAACTCTCAGATGTGTGTTTATACGAAAAATAGTTTTTTAGCATTGTAACGCACATCAACAACATTACACGAATTCTCCCAAACTATAAATGCGGAACGCCTCGAAGCCTTTACCTGTTCCAGCATTGCCTTGGTGAGGTTCCGACTGCCCTTGCCTGGGTAGGGCTCCAGCAGATCGTAAATGTTGGTCCAGTCTTGGGCCCACATGTTCCCTGGAGCGGAAACGCAGCATGCAAATTAATCCTATTCTAGTATAAGATTGTAATGTAAAGAGCTATAGACGAACGTTTTAAAATGTAAAATAGGCCAATAGAATGTTGCAGTAATAGTTTGCTTTCTTTTCTTAATTGTCGACATCCAATTTTCAGAAACTAACCCTTATATGATTAATTCAATGATGATCTTAAACAAGAGATGTGTTTGTCAGAAACACAATGCCCCCTAATGCGTCGCTTTGATTGATTTTTTTTACTTTTTACCTTGAAGGATGACCTTGACCTTTCACCACTCAAAATGTGAAGCTCCATGAGATACATATGCATGCCAAATATGAAGATGCTATCTTCAATATAATAAAAGTTATGAGCAAGGTTAAAGTTTTAAGACAAGACAGAATGACGGACAGACAGAAAGAATGACAGACAGGCCAAAAACAATATACCCCTTTTTTAAAAAGGGGGCATAAAAAGTAAACGTATACAATCGGAACTTGTACACCAAAGCTAAAGTTACGAGAAAACGAATCCCATTATCTGAAAATACGACAAAATCGCTTTAATATTAATGCAAATACATATAATAGTATGCGCCTGCAGGTTCACACCAAGTAAATGAGCTGGAATGTGGCCGGATGAAGGGAAGTGTTTTGCGTCATATTGCGTCTTCAGCTTCCGGCGGACGAACGCGTGCAACTCGTCATACAGTGGCGCTAACTGATCGAATATTTTGCGGACGTCGTTCTCGAACTCAGGGTCCTCGTACCACGACCGATAATAAGCGCCCATATCAGCGTACTTTCCTGCAAAAGTATTAGTCGCGCTCTGTGAAAAGAGTTTTTAATGCATGTGCGTAAAGTGTCGTCCCAGATTAGCCTGTGCAGTCCGCGCACGCTAATCAGGGACGACACTTTCCGCCTAAACTGGATTTTTGCTGAGAAGAGTCTTTCGTTAAACGAAAAATATCATTAAAGCGAAAAGTGTCATCCCTGATTAGGAAACGACACTTTACGCACATGCATTAAGCACCCTTTTCACAGAGCGAGGCTCATATGTAGTTTGAATGAAGTGTATGTAAAATTCATAATATTTCTTTATATTACTTAATAATACAATGTAACCTGTCTAAATCGAAGAACGATTGTTCAGTTTTTATAGGTGATCATTTATAACGATTTTGGCAGATTTTAATATTCGTTAATTATGAACAGCCTATTAACAGGTGAATTCATTCAACAGGTAGAAAACAACATGTACTAGTTTACACTTCAGTTATCTTTATTTTGTAATTTTCTATGCCACGTAATTTACGTTGAAAACTGATGTTATTTGTTTTAACATTGAAGGTATTGTTACGGTAAGTATAATTCAATGTGACACAAACGTCAATACTTTAAACATAGCGAAGCAGTAATTTAGCAACATTGAGCGCCTGGTAATATGAAGGAAGAGAGAGAGAGAGAGCGTGTTCGAACCTCCCGCCTTGATAGCCATGTTCATAAGCGTGGCCATTTCCTGGTACTTGCTGCGCATCGTCTTTCCGCTGACGTCGCGCCATCCCTTCCAGGCGTCACGCAGTTCGTCGTAGTTCCGGCTGTTCGCGATGATATCCGTCAAACCTAACATAACGTCAGTTCGATTACAATGTAAACAATGTACAATGAGAAGGGAGCTATAACTATAATGCATGATGTTGTTGAACAATGAGCTGACAACTGATTTATATTCATTACAATCAGGGCGATATAGGGGAGAGCATACCCGGCTCCAGCTGATGACAATCAGTGGGAGTCTTGCACCATGCCGCGGAACTGTAGATGCCGACCATTTCCGCTGCAAAGTCCGCTATCTGAAAACAACAACAACAACAGCAGCAACAACACCATGAATACCAAAGGTGCACGAAAACTACCACCAACACAACCACCAACAACAAAAAAAAACACGAAAGCATTGCAAATTGCACAAACTGCAGCAGAAAACACAAATATTGTGAAAACGTTACTTAGAATGACACTATATGTTAGATCATCGTCGCGGGGGTATATCTGATCATATCTGTTAGCAATTGTAACTGCGCATAACTTTCGAGACGCATAACATATAAGCCTTGGATATAAGTGGATTTAAATGGCAAGTAAATGAACATGATATCCGAGAAGAATATAAATTTGATAGTTTCATTTATTATATATGAGCCTCGCTGTTGGAAAAGGTGGTTTAATGCATGCGCGTGAAGAAATCTCGAAAATGATTATATAGTCCTACTTATGGTTCAACCGGCCATATTTATGATTTAAACGGCGAAATTAATAAATAAAACTGCCATAAAATGCAAGGTTATTCTAAGATAAGTACAATACAAACTACAAATATTGTTCGCCAGTTTTAGATTTTGTCGCCATCTGCATCAATCGTGATAGACAGCGGGAACCATGATAGCTGTCGAAATTGTTTTAATATTTGTTTTACAACACTCATCGCATCTCAATTTCATCAGTTCTTAAATAGCAATTAATTAAATTCAAATTACAACCATTTTATCCCACAATCAAATGAAGAAAGTGTGAGACTTGATGTACGAATAGCTCGCACACGAATGTTCAAATATAGAAAGAATCAGTTGTATGCATATTCACCTTGCGAAGGACGTTACTGTCGTTATAACCGGATATGCCAACATCTAGAATCATGTTTATCTGACGTATCAAACTTGCGTTGGTCATTTCGCTTAGGTTGAACTTTGCTGCTTCTAACGATTCATTTTTGTTGAAATCGGACAGCAGCAGGTCCATTTCCGTCTATAAAACATATAACGGTTTTAAACGTCGCAGAAGAGGTTATATACACATACTATGAACAACACTATAACAATATCCTTTTGAACAGCATATTGTCCAGCTGTCTCTTCAGCAACAACAACAAAATGTGTAGAAAATCGCCTTTCATTCTTAGACTGACAGCGCGAAGTCACAATGACCTGAACGGAACATTACATATATAACTTACACATTTAACAAAATAACATCAAACATATACGAGAATTATCATGACGCTACTATTAAAGTCAGATGCGTTAACTTTCGTAGTTAGGTTAATCTTCCTAAAAGAGGACCTACGTTAATCTTCCTAAAAGAGGACCTACTATAGCCATTCACATGTAGCTACCATGACGTCACTCACATGTACCTATCATGACATCACTCACATGTTACTACCATGACGGCACTCACATTTACCTTCTATGACGTATTTCACATGTACCCACATTTACGTCGCTCACATGTACCTACCATGATGTCACATGTACCTATGTTGACGTAAAATGTACCTACCTTGACGGCACAAGTGCCCAACTTGACGTCGCTCACATGTGCCTACCTTGACGTCGCTCACATGTGCCTACCTTGACGTCACATGTACCTACCTTGACGTCACATGTACCTACCTTGACGTCACATGTACCTACCATGCCGTTACTCACGTGCACCTACCATTTGTTTCTGGTTGTAATCAGTTATGTTAGTTTGGAAGGCCCAGGTCTTGAGCAAGTAGTGGTTATGAATGTTTTCCGCCCTTTTGTTGTAGCCGTTCAACCCTGAAAGTCCCGGTAATATAGACACGATAGTACAACGTAAGCATTGGTAAGGGGCTATTAGTATACTTGTTCCTGTGATATTTTTTAAAGGAGAGTTCTTAAATTCGGATCACAGACAGAGAAACCTGAATTATCTGTTTTATATAACACAAAACTACTCGTTTAAATATTTAATATAATACAACGGGGATAAACAGTGTTTTAAAAACACAGACCAATCCAGATGTCATGTTTTTACCCTCAAAATATTGTCGTACGCGATCATCTTCAGTGGCGCTGACATCCGAGACAAGCGTTGCCACGGCGACAAGAATAAATACAGAATGTATCACCATTCTGCAAACAAATAACATAACTCAGTATTACCGGTATTAGTTTAAGGCATAGTTGCAGAAATGTCTGACTCCATTTCACAGAGGTGTACTTACCCAGATTGTGTGTGGGGGAGGGGTGGGTGGGGATATAAAGAAGGATTAACCCATATATGCCTAGCGTCTAGAAAAAAGGCCTAGGCAAACAGCGTAGACCCAGATGAGACGCCGCATGATGCGGCGTCTCATCAGGGTCTACGCTGTTTGCTTCAAGGAATTTCTGTGAGAAATATTCTAAATATAGAAATAAATATACTAGACATCCCTAATTTTGGAAATAAATTGATCCAATTTAAAAGGATGGGATAGTCAACTAGGCATTAATGGGTTAAACTTAGCAGTTGCTACTCTTTATATACTCAATGGCGAGTTGAAACACCAAACATAAATGTGACTAAGTCCCTTTAAAATCCTGGAAACAAACATATTAATTAAATTTCACAAGTGTCAAAACACATTCAAATGTACTCTTACTTTATGTTAATTATGTTGATTAAAACCGCACTCGGTATTCTAAACAGACATCATTGTTAACAATATGATAATACACATACACGTATATCTTTAAATATGTATACGGTTTCCAGCTCTTATATTTATTGTCAAACTTACGAACATATATCAATATGAACAAAACGAGCAAGCTCAATTAAAAAAAAAGTATTTTAATATCATCATCAGCATCCTCTTCCTCCTCCTAATCATCATCATTAGCATCATCATATTCATCACCATATTATTATTATTATAACGATAACATGTGTTGTTTATGCTAGTCATTAACAAGTAATCGTAGTTTTCGTGCGTGATTCGTGAAATATTCAATAATAAATGATCACGCCCTAAAGTTGCTTAATTAAACTTCATTAGTTTATTGAAATCAACAAATATTACCACTTTAATTTCTCTGATANTATATATATATATGTACCATTTGATTACATCTTTATATTATTTATCTTTAAATAAATATATGTGTTCAATCGGTATTGTTCATGATTTGGAACGGCATAGTTGTATTCACTTAATGTATTGATACGATAATTTAGATAGATATCAAATTATTTCTTTCTATTAAAATCTCAGAACAATCTTAAAAAGTCGTTAAATAAAATAAAACACATTTACCGCTTACCTGTGATTCCAAGCGTACTCCTATCTTATGAGCCCTTTGGAGTGGGGTTCACCATTATATAGGTTATCGTGTGTCAACAGTGAATACCTCTATTCACATTATTCGCGTGCCTTAACCCCTTTTATGCATAGCGTCTAGAAAAAAGGCCTTGGCAAACAGCGTAGACCCTCGTCAGGGTCTGCGCTGTTTGCTTAAAGATTTTTTTCTGTAATAAATATTATAAATATAGAAATAAATATACAAGACATCCCTAATTTTGGAAATAAATTGATCCAATTTAGAAGGATGGGAGAGTCCACTAGGCATAAATGGGTTCATTAAAGAGACATGTTCATAGGCTAGAGGTGGACAACATTTTTCTAAAATAGAGTGTAACAGGGTGTTCACACGAACTAATCTTTTAATAGCTTATCCAATCAAGACTGTGAGAGAGGTTTAGGTTGGCTGATACTTGGTGATGCATGAGCGTGTTAATTTACTACCGTGCATGCTTTTTATGTGAAATGTTTTAGAGTCAGAGTTATCCATATGATTTTAATTTATTCCTGAACACTTGATCACTTGTTTGTGAAATCTTGTAAGAGATGGATGGCATTTTTCATGTGTCATTTACAACATAATATAATCATAAGGAATATACAATTCACATCATAAAAAAAACATTCATTACCTTACCTAGATTTAATATACATTTTTGCGTTAACTCATCTATTGTGTTTATTCCGTCCTTATGTATAAGTCTAATAAACTGTCTGATCTGTTCTTTGTCCTCAATCATGATCAATTTTGGACAGACAGTCGTTGCATCAACCAATACAGGTTATAATTGGAAGGAGGATCCACACCCCAGGAAACCCGATACCTTATGAACAGTGTAATACCATTGGGAGCAGTGCTCGCTATTTTACCAGAAACTTACATAGGGTAAGTAAATTGGAAAAAAATAAAATTTCCCAAGTCCAATTTGAAACAACTGTGTATTAACATTGATAACAAAGGTATTGGCCTACATGTAGAAAAAATCCAAATTTTATTAAAAAATGAGCGAAATATGTTTCCCTGAAGTAGAAGATCGGGCACAATGGGCCATGTTCAGGCACTTATATTTTGGTTAAAGGTATAGCTCCAGGTAATATATTGAATAAAAAAAAACATCCGAATGTTTAATTTCCCTCAAGCTACCTTTTTTAGGATTAGCAATTGATATGTTGATTAGTTTGGAATAGTTATTTAAGTAATTATAATAAAAAGTTATTGAACTCAGGGTCCTCGAGCACAATTTACAACAATATGCACTATAAGCTATACCCTCAGATCTGCTCTTACATACTTGACAATTTTGAAGATTATGGATGGAATATATGTATATATATTAGGGTGTTCCATTCATTATCTTCAACATTTTCTGGAAGTATTTATTTTCCACCAACACATTATATAAAGACTCAGTAGCCAAAATATTTCATAATTAAATTAATATGTAGAGTTTGCTCAGCACGTTTTACAGTTCAAAAAACATGTTTTAACTATTTTGTATCGATTGTCTGACCAAATACGTATTTTACAACTTAATAATTTATGTACCTCTTGGTTGTAAAAATGGATAAATGTTATGATTTTAGTCAATATTGTTCCCATTAGCATCATATTTTGAACTTTGTACAATTAAGAACATGTCATCAGTAAAAAAAAACAATTATTGTGTAAGTCGGTCAACATATCGAAGTAGCTTACACAGTTAAATCCCGTAGATACAATAACATACATTTACTTTATTATATCTAATATGTTTTCTCTTACTCCTTATTTCATGCATACATATTAGAACTATGTAGACTCATTTGTACAATAACACATATACTTGGCAAACATTACTAAGCACTCCGAACTAGAATGTACTGTAATTGGTCATTTCTTAGTTCAGGTCAACTGTAAAAGCCAAATTAATTCATCGTGATTTCGCAATATTTTTGTATGAACACAAGTCTGCCAGAACTCAAATAATATAGCAGACATCATGGCCTCTTTGTTAATCGTATAAACACGGAAAAAACAATCAATTGCATTTTACTTAATATTGCGTAATAACCCTTGTTTAGTTTACTGTTTCAGATAATATATATGTACAAGTGGTGGCACTCAGACACATTCAACTTCTTCTATACAAGAAGCACGTATTACAATTCACGAAGTATCCATAGTTTGTTGCGTGTAATTATGATAAAATCTTTTTGTGCAATTTAAATTAACATTACATAAAATTAAATTGGATGCCAGATAAATTGAAAATAACATCAATTACAAATACCATAATAAGACAAATTGAAGATTTGATTGTAAATACCCTCAAACAATTTACATTTCAAAACTTGTAATTAGATATGAATTGGGTTCTTAAAAGTGTTTTATTATAATAAAAATACTGTAAATCGTTGAGTACAAAATTATTGAACATGGGCAAAAGGTACTATAATGCTCCTTATTTCCATCAGATGCCAGTTGCTATCTCAAGTACCTGATGTACACTTATTCTCATTGACAAGCATTCAAATTATCAGTCAATATCATTGTCTCAGATCCAGCTTATATATTATACTTTATTTTACAAACAATTTAGTGTTGAACCCCTTCTCGAACTGTAGGGATAATGAAAACATTGAATTGCATTGAGTAGATTCCGATTTTCGTCGCATTAATATAAACAGAAACAGGAAGATTTATCAATCTGCCTTGTTGTCTCTCACCTCTGACGACATAGCGTCTTTTATGCGTCTATTTTCCGGCTAAAGAATCAGATTGCGTTAACTGCCTTTGATATGATGAATAAGACCGACTTTGGGAAAACAAATATAAATATGGCTTTAAGAAGGTTTGTTTTCTTGTGATAATAATTAAGGAAAATACTTCGTGCGTCGTGCAGTGTGCGCCGTCAACTTTTAGCTCGTTACTTACAGGCCACAAGTGGTGTTTTCATAGGTTGTAAATGCAAAGCGGAATTCAGAGTCGCCTCGGTGTTAATTAACAGCTGTTTCCCTTTCGCTGAAAAGTTACTCTTTCTCCCATGGCGTGCCTCAATACATTGAAATGAGGTCATTTTGTTGACGAAATGACGTCATTTTGTTGATGAAATTACGTCATTATTCCAGCTAAAATTTGTTCTTTTCACCGGTGAAAATAACAATTTGTTTATTTTCACTGCTGTTATTTCACTGCAGAAATGTCATATTTTATCATTAGGTATAAAAGAAAATACCATATTTGTATATTTATTTTTATATTTACAATTTGTCAATAACAATTCAGATGAATTAGTTCCCAGTCTAGTAGTTTCCATAATGCTTCAATCTGAAACAAGACAGAAACCAAATACCAGTTAGCAATTGCGATTTTGTTAGGTCTTTGTTTTTACTAGGAAATGGAATCATTACCAACAATGTGCCAAGAATAAATGGGTATAAAGATGGTGGAGGCATACAAAGATGCAGCTCAACAAAATCTCAGTGTATAATTTGGATAATAAATATATCAATAAATAAACAATATGATTAGCTATTTACATTTGTATTTATTTATAAGACAAACTTTTAACAATAAAAGCAGTTGAACCCCGTAGCTCATTTTTTAAGCCAAATTGACCTTCCAGTCTCAAAATTATTCAGACTTTAAATATTTATTGGGTTTGGAAAAGACAAAGCTCTATCAAAAAGGTAATTTTTAAGCCTGATAGAAATTTACTAGTATGTAGCCATTTGTTACCTATCAGAATGGCAGAGTATGGTAGGATCAGAAAGTACACAATTGCAGACTGGTTTTAGAAAGCTTAACAATATAAGAGATGGCATTATTTAAAATGATCCCATATGTGATATCTCCATGGAAACCATCGCCAAAACTGACCTGTACAGGAGCGCCTTTCCTGAGACGGTGCCAATGGTGAGGTATCCGCTGTTCACGGAGAAGTCGACCACAGTCGGCACCTTCAGATTGTGATCCATCTTGTCTGGGAAGTTGGAGAACACTGTCTGACTCGCTACATGGAACTGAATATAGGAGAAAGTAAAACAGGGAGTTAAACAAAAAATTGCTTGCAAAGTGGAACTGAATATGGGAGGATTTAAACAAGGAGTTAAACACAGACTTGCTCGCAAAGTAGAACAGAATATGGGAGGATGTTAATCCGGGAGTAAAACAGGGACTGGCTAACAAAGTGGAACTGAATATGAAAATGTTAAAAGGAGGAATCAGAAAAAGTGTATCATACCGGCTCCATTCTTA
The DNA here is from genome assembly GCA_007657795.1 of Dreissena rostriformis. Lineage (NCBI taxonomy): Eukaryota > Metazoa > Mollusca > Bivalvia > Myida > Dreissenidae > Dreissena > Dreissena rostriformis. The sequence goes on along the minus strand of VMBQ01007097.1, from coordinate 15,585 downwards.
TTTGCTTATTGGATGTTATTACATTTTAACATAATTTCTGTCTCATCAAGAGAGCACTAACACTTTTCCAAGGCAAACCTTGCTGATCTAAGTGGTTTTACCAGTACAAAGGGCAAACACTTGACAACTGCTCTTCTTGAATCAAAGAATGGAGCATGCCTAGATGGCTAAAATTTTAATCACAAATGGGAATCAAACACACAAATCCACTGTTTTACAAGGCAGTTAACTACCGAATGAATTAACAAACACGACCACAATTGCTTCAAATAGTTCCCAAATATATCAAATAGCTTTTTAAAGCTATTGAGGATTTATTAAGGTAAAATTAATTTATTCAAGACTTTAACCCTTTGGGCGCTGGAACCGAATTTTAAAGGCCTTTGCAAACAGTTTGGATCCAGATGAGACGCCAACGTGGCGTCTCATTAGGATCCAAACTGTTTGCTATTCTGATAGTATTCTTTGAAAAAAAAAATCGAAGAAAATGCTAATTTTAGAAATTCAGCAGACAACATTTTAGCAGACGAAAAGTTTTCCAGCATGCAAAGGGTTAACATGAATGATGTTATACATAGTTTTTTTGTAATAATGTTGCAATGATCTTAGGAAACAAGTCATATAACTAAAGCAATAATTGTTGGACATTTATTTTGGAACTCCATTATCTTTTTCTTACTTACACATTTTTACTCATACACAATGAGAACTTACAAGTTTGACAGCCTTTTCTTCTTCCCTTGACCCTATGCAGAGAATCTCCGATGTAGCGTTAAATTTGGCAATTTTGCAGCCAGATGTGAGGTTCATGATGCTCTTTATAGGCGTGGTTTCAAATCCCAACATGCAACTCTCTCTCTCATACAGATTGACAACACCTGTGTTGGAACTGTTGAACAAAGAAAAAACAATAATTTGTATGTAAATGAATTATTTTTATTTCCTTTCTTAGTTTCAACAAAATCTGTCAAGCAGTAAGATCAGCTGAAAAATCAACAATATTTAGGGGCTAAATATTCTATAGGGGAAAAACAGACATAGGAAAATAATTGTGTTGTGTGTTGAGAAAACTGGGCATAATGAATGTGCGTAAAGTGTCTTCCCAGATTAGCCTGTGCAGTTCCCACAGGCTTATCAGGGACGACACTTTCCGCCTAAATTGGATTTTTGCTAAGAAGAGACATCATTTAAACGAAAAATTCCATAAGAGCGGAAATTGTTGTCCCTGATTAGCCTGTGCGGACTGCACAGGCTAATCTGGGATGATAATTTACACACAAGCATTAAGCCCAGTTTTCTCAGAACACAACACAATTGAGCCAAAACTCTTCACAGTCAAAGTTCCATTCTTCAAGATAAACAACACATTATGGTCATTCAACTGTCATTCAAAAGTGGCATAATTCTGCCGAAACTAGTCCCAGGCATCATTACATTGATTGCGATCATCTACACATTAAGGTCAATCAACTTGGGGTTTGAGCGACATCCAGCCAGTAGTTTGTGAGGAGTCTAAACAGACAATTTTGGGATCCGACCAGTAGTTACAGAGAAGTCAAAAACACACAAATTTCGGATTATATAGTGTATAGTGCAAACACAAGCGGCCATCATTGTGCCAAATCTTGTTGCAGCCAAAGTTCCTTTCCTTTAGATCATCTTCAAATAACGGTAATTTAACTGTAGGAGTTTTAATGAAACTCATCCAATGGTCAAAGAGAAGTAAAAAGCAAAATTTTGGGACTCAACTTGTCAAAGCCAAATTTCTATCTAAGACCATCAAAATATTAAGATCAATCCACTATGAATGTTTAGCCAGATCCACCCAGTAGTTTAAGGAATTAAAAACACAAGCTTCTGGAAAACAGACAAAGGGCCATAATTCTGCAAAAACTCTTCGCAGCCCAAATTCCTTTCCCTTAGATTATTGATACATTAAGGTCATTCAAATAAGACCATTTGAGAGAGATCCACACAGCAGTTAAACAATGATTCAAAACCCAATCTTGAGTTAGAACACAAGCTTCAGGACTTATGGACAAACGTATAGATGTAAGGCTCAATGCCTCCCACTCCAAACACGCATAAAAACATATACATTTCGGTAAATTACATTTCAAATTATTCTTGCAAAAGACGTATCAGTCTAATTGCAAATACTAGTAAATCCCCTACCCACAAGCCAGGTACTGGTTGTTCGGAGAAACAGTCAAACAGGTTCCACGCGTACATCCCTCATCAATGAAGCGGTGAATGCACTCGCGTGAACGGATATCCCATACATACACCTGACCATCGTCTACAAGAAAACACATTTGGAGGTTTAATTGGTTCCTAAAACTGTTGTTCAAGATAAAGAATTGTGATCAATAGAAACAACGGGCTCATCAGTAACCTTTAATTGTGGCGTGTTCTGAGAAAACTGGGCAAAATGCTTGTGCGTAAAGTGTCATCCCAGATTAGCCTGTGCAGTCCGCACAGGCTAATCCGGGACGACACTTTCCGCCTTAACTAGATTTTCGCTAATTAGAGACATCATTTAAACGAAAAATTCCATAAAAGCGGAAATTGTCGTCCCTGATTAGCCTGTGCGGACTGCACAGGCTAATCTGGGATGACAATTTACGCACAAGCATTTTGCCCAGTTTTCTCAGAACACGCAACAGCTTAGCTTCAAGGAGAA
>VMBQ01007096.1:36030-48391 GCA_007657795.1 Dreissena rostriformis | reverse complement strand
GAACAGGTTACAAAACATTGCCATAGAGACTTTCAAATGCCTCCATAAAATATTCACACCTTANAGTGTTAACAAAGTATAAAGTTATGGTTATACAAAGTAAAAATACGTTTAATTGCAACAATACATGCATTTACTATTAAATATTTGACAACTTTATTAATAACTATTGATAGTGTATCTATAATTAAATATGTGTAATTACGTCTAGTTGTGATAACGCTAATTAAGTACGAAAATATATCAAATATATTGTATTTTACCTTATATTAGATATAAATATGAATAATTGTCAAATAAATAATAATAATAATAATAATAATTCTTTGTACTTAATAAAAAAAATCATTTAATCAGGCACATGTTTATGATTGCACTATACAAAGCAGTATGTACATGTTTAGAGGTATAGAACAACACTATACAAAAGCTTACGCATGTAACAATATCAATATTATTAGCCCTTGCTTGCTTCCTATACGAAACAAAATTATAGAAATCCCAAAGGCTGATATTTGGACACGGTGTCTGTACATAAACAAACACGCAAAACATCTCACATTTCGCCCAACTGTTCACCATGGGGTAATTAAGCTTTGCGTGCAAGACACGCGTTCTTTCTTTAAATGACAATTTAATTCTTAACAACGATTCTCAAATTACAGCTATAACATGCTGTAACTTCATTCCATTCAAACGGTAATTTTACCATAACATGCGTACACGTTTGCGTGAAATACGCCCTCGTGGCCAAAATTGAAATTACAACGTTAATACAAATTCAGACCAAAGCGAATGAATAAATATCATACAACTGACAATCTCCCTGTGCAAATCAACCAACCATATCATAGCTAACGACCATAAATTCGGAGATATAGCGGGTAATTTCACTTCAAGTCACTACGTGGTCTTAGCCTAAGCGATTATTTACTAGAACACCACGACACATTCCATTGTATTGTCATTCATGACTTTGAAATACTTGATTGGATCGAATTAATTTATCGTGTTCGGCTTTATTTTAATTTTCTAACAGTAAACAATATTAACTTACAAAGCAATAACAAGGAAACAAAACAACAAGAACTAAAAATATTTGATAATGACAAATCATAAGAATTTAAGATGTTAATAGATGAAAATATACATGTATTAAATACTATGTTTACTGAAAATAATGTATCAAATTAACATTCTAACGGAATATTTAAACGGAAATAGCGTTCAGATATTTGGAAGAGTATTTACAATTAATAAAGATTTAAAGATAAGTCATACACACTTTTAAAGAAAGAATCTACGTGTCAACAAATCAACAAATCATTCTATGTGTCAACAAATAAAAAAATCATTTCTGCTAAATGACTCAGAGCAAAACATAACATACAACAAAAGAAATTGGGCGTATCAAATTAATTCAAAACTCGAGCAGCTAGATTTAACTTATGAATGAACTGAACAAGAAACCCTGACAGAAAAATCTGAACAAACATACATTTACAATCAAATCAAACAACGATTATTTTGATCATTTAAAACAACAATGGTACAGTGAAATTAATAATTCATCAAGACTTAATACGAATTGCCGCATCAAGAATACGTTTAATACAGAACAATATATGGATATCATTACAACGAAACAATTTAAAATAGCACTAACTCATTTCCGACTATCATCACATATCGTATCAATTTTAAAGTGATACATCTTATGTTTTGAATCCGTAAAATCATTGTTAACTTCTACCATTACCGTATTTTCATAAGTATTATAATCCATTTCATTACACTTGTGTATTTTGCATTTGGCTAAAAAGCAATTGTATGCTTAAGAGGTAAGGCAATAATGAAAACGTTACTGATACTCGATCGTGTGAGGATATTTGAAAATAAGAACAAACAACAGCAGCAACATCAGCTGTCAAATGGAATATCGGGCATTTACATCAGTTAATGCAAATTGTGTAGAACAAGTGTTTTCCTGAATAAACATCTCGCCACTTGTCAATCAAACTCTGATCTAAATATCAATTGCTCAATCAGCGAACGATATATCTAGGAACCGATTGACATTGTTTTTTCGCCATTTTCCTCGACAAGCTGACTGTCAATGATTACATTATTTTTCAACGAGTTTCTTTTATTTGCTTCGAAACAAACATAAATAGCAAATAGTAATATCAATTGTATTTTTGTAACTCAGACAGTCAGATCAACGAATAATTCGTTGGAGGCGTTGAATTTGTATCATTCCCAAAGCCGGACAATGGAAAAGATGCCGAACCCATCGAATCCATTATCATCACGACTAAGGCTAATGGAGTTGCAAGAAGCCACATATAACAAAAACAAAAGCAAATTACGTCAAGAGACTGACTGACTTCATGCCACTTATTCTGAGGATCTCTGGATATGAATTTCCTCGTACAGGANATAGATTGGAGAAATATGCTGTTCAAACAGTGCTAATTACATATTTTATACATATGCCCTAACGCTTTCGACTTTTCGTCTTCATCAGGGGCTTGTCAACACAGATATGGTTGTACGTGCAATATTGGACATGACAGCGAAAAGTTCTAAAAATAGATAATTCATAATTGATTGATCGTAACTCACCGATAAAAACGTGCACTCGCCTAGAGCCGTGTCCGTATTGTGTAAGGCTAATTGCATGTTCGTAGGGGTTTACAGAACAGAACAGAACAAATCTTTATTATGTTTCACAGGTCACATAATACAATGAACATACATGTATCGTGACAACAGGTGAGCATATACATATATTGTGTTATTACACAGTTTCATGAAACGTTGGGAAATCCGTCAGAGAAAAACTATAAGAAATGGTGTTATGGGGAATGTGATCTTTGGTGTTTAATCAGCTACTCAGCTGTTAAAAGCGATTATAGAAGGATATCATTTTACAGTTAACGAATGTGAAGGTAGTATACAAAAAAACTGGACAAAACTAGACGTCCCAAATAAGCAATAGCCTGGTGAAAATACTACAAGACTTTGTGGTTACAAAAAGGGGACAAAGTTAAGAATCAAAGACAACGACGACATTATGCATAAAGGTTAATAAAATTGCATAAACGTCAGTTATTAATCAGCAATATTTCGTAATGGTTAGAAAAAAAAAGAAAAAGGTAAATAGCATCACAAAATGAAGACAGAACAACACCACCAACAACAACAACAACAAAGTAATCATTTAGATATGCAACATCAATAAATAAAGAACTTATGTAAAGGAACTACAAAAAAGAAGATCCGTAGGTGAGCCATTCAAGCACTATGTATAAGAAGTCACTTACATATCGATTATATTTCGTTGTTGCCTACAGACATAACTTTTGACAAAAAATGCAACATTATTTGCAAGGAAATAAATACAGCTTACATCGATTCGGCAGTAAGACAGAGTAAAACATACAACCATCATGATAACACATTATTTATTGCCTACACAGAAATGTTTTATAAGCAAAAGTTTAATTTCAGGTTATTACACGAATCATATGGTATAACATTCTTTATTGTAGAATAATATATTCATTTAAACCAAGCGCGCACGAGTTAAGAGACCAACGATGAGGTACTAGATATATATCATTTTACGATCGGGGAAACGCGGGTCCTTTACTATTTTGTGCACTATACTGCGTGGGAGTAATTTTAAATATAGCTCACCCCATTTTGGCACTCTCCCATCGAAAGAAAGTTATAGGAGGGTAGCCAAGGGGATACATTTTTTATTTTTTTTATATAATATTTTAGCATCATCTCCAAAAAATTTACTTAAACTTGTATGCAGAAATTGTATATAAAATGAACATACCTTAATAACAATAATTGATATGTTAATGTTGTAAATGTATAACCTTGTGTTTCATATGTATACGAGATGTATGTTTAAATTGAATAAAAAAAAATGTAGGTTTTTGTTTCGTTTAATGCGGGAAGTAATATTTCATATTATAGTATACTATAATGTATTTAAGATCGTGTTTTAAAAAGTTTATATCCTTCAGTGGGCCCACATGCAGTGAGGGATGTTAACTTTTAATTGGTCGATAGTAAGGGAGGAATTTCATTGATAAAGTGACAGGACTGTTTTGAGTGTTCGGATATGCGTATCGTGTACAGCATTTTGATACCCGCACTGTGTTTGCAATTTAGTGAAGGATTAAAAACCGGAAACGTGTTTAACCATAATGCGCCGTGCAAAAGTAAGTACATTTTTATAATTTGCTCATTAATTTACAGAGTTAACATTTGATGTATGGATATGACTTTGATGGCTTTGTTCATGCATATATTAGGTTTAGTACAGAGACAAAATATTTTTTCTTAGAATCAGAAAATTATAACCTAAAAACTATTTATAGTCGTAAAGAGTAATACGTTGTTGGTTTATATAACATTAAGCAGTATTTTATTATTAGCGCTTGAAAAATTGTATTATGGATTTCATAAATTGTGCCAAATTTCGTAATATACAAGGACTGGTTGCACACATAAGATTTTTGAATTTGATAACATTTGGATGTACCCGATATTTACGGGGGATGTATTTAGCTCTTTTCGCGTTAAAGAACGGGCATATTAGAAGGTAATGCATCTCGTCACCGATATCATTTTTGTTGCAGAGAGTACATTTACGGTTTTCGTGAGGAATAAACGGTTGAGCGAAACGACCGGTCTCTACTGGGAGTCGATGATTCCCCGTTCGGAAGTGCAGCATGCTTAGTCTTAAGGACTCAGGTAAAATTAACATATATTTTTCTATCTGTGTGTTTTCTTTAAAAAGCGCATACATTTGACCTTTGGAGGATACTTCTAGTTGTGACCGCCAGTTTTGAATGAATTGATCAATTAAGACTTTCCTAACATTATTATGGATGGTTTTAGAAATAATATTTTCTTGCTGCAACCAAACATGCGAGAGACCAGTGGAATTCAAAATATTGTTGATACTTTCTGTCCATTTAAAATTTAATTGAGAGTTAAGTGTATATTTGTATATAAGATAGGATAGTTTATCACTTTTTTCCAAGACAATTTTATTCCAATATTTTATCATTCTCGTTTTTATTACGATATCGGGCGGATATCGGCCCAATTCAGCATAAAGACAGTATTTTGGGGTAGACACTTTTGTTTTGGTTATCCTGCGAAGAAATTGCAGTGAAATTTTTCAATAATATCTAGGTTTTCGTATCCCCAAATTTCACATCCGTATGTTAAGATTGGCAGAATTGTATGATCAAATAATTTAATTTGTAAATCAATGGGAAGGTCTAAATTGTTGATTCGTGACAATAAACTAAACATCGCTTTATTGGCTTGGGCTATTAAATGTCTTTTACAATTCAGGAAACTTCCAGAGGAAGTAAAAACGACTCCTAAATATTTATATTCTTTTACAGTTTCAATGATTTGGTTGTTAATAAAGAACCTGTATTTGTTTGGTTTATTTGTTCCAAAGACTATAACTTTAGTTTTAGAGTAGTTTGTATTCAATTTCCATTCTTGGCAATAGTTATAAAAAAGTCTAAGGCTATTAATAAAATCCGATTCGGTCTGGCCAAATATTATTGTGTCATCTGCATATAGCAGGACGAGCAACTGCAAAAAGTATGTGGTATCTCTAGAAAGAACTTCCATGTCAATTCCTGAACTGTGTAATTTTAGATAGTCTTCCAGATCGTTTAAGTACATTGAGAACAGTATGGGGATAAATTTTCACCTTGGCGAACACCACACGAGCTGTAGAACATAGGGGATGTATTGCCATTTGATGAGACGCATGATTTTATATTTGCATACATATTTCTTATAACTTCAAATACTTTTCCTCTTATTCCTAGTTTGAAAATTTTATACCACAAGCCTGCTCTCCAAATTGAGTCGAATGCAACAGAGAAATCAACAAATGAACAAAATAGTTTCCGCTTTTCGGATCTTAATTTTTGAATTAATATGTTTAATGCAAGTATGTGATCATTTGTTGAATATCCCGCACGAAATCCTGCCTGGTTTTCGTTGAGTAATTTATTTTCAATCAAGAATGAATTAATACGTTGGTTAATAACAGAGGTGAATAATTTTCCTAGGCAGCTTAGAATTGTTATGGGGCGGTAATTACAAGGTTCAGTGTTTGATCCTTTGTTTTTGTAAATCGGTTTTATGGTGCCAATCAGCCATGTGTCTGGTAATTCACCGGTGTTTAGAATTATGTTGAAGAGGTTACAATACACTGGAAGCATGATATGCGATGTGCTCTTTATAAATTCATTTAATATATTGTCGTTTTCTGAAGACGCTTTACTATTTTTAAGTTTAACAATCATTTTTTGGATTTCGTGCGCTGTAATCGGTCTATTTAGGGTTTCAACTGTGTGTATGACAGGCGTGTATGTGTCGTCCATTGCTGGGAGTGTTTCGTTAGTATAAGTGGTAGAGTTTGTGTTTTTAAAAAAATCGTAAAATTGTTCAATGGTTGGGCTTTTGTCACTTGTTTTTGTTTTTAGGCTATTGAGATACTTCCAGTAGTCACTAGGCTGTTTTGAGCTTAGGGCGCGTAATTTCTTTTCCGCAGTATATTTGTGTTTACGGATAAAGGTATTGAGCACGTGCTTGTAGTGGCGACTTGCGGTGTTTAACTTGTGTTTGTTTTGATTGGATTTGTTTATATGATACGCCTTACGAGCACTATTATATTTATTGCGAGCAGACTGGCATTGAGGCCCGAACCATGGTTTGTGCAATATATTATTTTTAGGGCATGTCATTCTTGTATGGTTATTATTATTATTATTATTAATATTGTGATTGAATGTAGTTTTAGCGGATTCAATGAATAGTTTTGATATTTTATCACTAACGTCGTTTAAATAGGGTTTGATATTATCATTTGGACAATTGTTTAACATATTCGTTATTTCGGCTAATTTTGTGTCATTTAGATTATTGACGAATTCCTGCTCTTTTATCGATTTCCACTTGGGTAACCGGCAGTTATGTTTGCCTTCTTGATCAATTTTAGCTGTTTGTTTTGATTTATGTGATATTTGTAAAGACATAGATTGCAAGCAGTGACCATCAGAGTATAGCCCGTCGAGTTCAATAATTTCAAATTCTTTAAACTGATGTAAAATTTGGGGTGTTGAAATTGTATAATCTATAACCGATGTATTACGGAATGTGAATTTCCCGATAGTAGAGTCTTTGCCTAACCGCCCGTTTAAGATAAGTAAATTATTCAGTTTACATATTTCCAGTAACTTGGTTCCGGTTTTATTAACTTTAGTGCACTGGGATTTGCGTGTAATGGGGATATGCAATTGTTCCAGTAAGTCTACATTGTTACAGGGGGAGAATGTATTTTCTTCAAGATGGAAATGGTCACATAGAAAGTTGTCTATAATTGTGTCATCCGGCAAGTTTGATGTATAGCTATTTGTATCACCAGTTAGAATGAGTTTATCATATTGAAGACATGTTGAGGTTATTTCTGTTTCAAGCGAGAATAATTCGTCATCGTTATAGAAACGCGATATTTCGGGTGGAATATAAATGTTACCAATAACATAACTACTAACTAACATATTAAATATTAAAACAGAGTGCGAACGGACTCGCTGAGAAAAGTATTTAATTATTGTAAGGGTATTTTATTGGAGCCTTACCGGCATGGTGGAAAGGACTAACTAAAGGTAATGATTTACTTTTAAGTATGATTTTAATATGTTTGATTTCCATTTTTAGAATATATTTAATAATACATGTTTATCTGAACTGTTTTGGTCGATCATCAACATATTTAATAAGCATTACAATAGATTAAATTCATAAGCTTTTCTTAACTGTATTTGTAGAAATTGGCTTTATCTATACTTAATGCCTCGCGCATAGAAATGAGTCTCATTATTATTGTTAGTTTATTCTGTTAGTCTTCAGTTTTCAATATATTGTGAAACAATTTATTTTAGCATATATGTGTTTAAATGGCAAAACAAAACTACTAACCACATTCTGGACTTACATTTTATAAAAGATGTGAGCCTCGCTCTGTGAAAAGGGGGTTCAATATATGTGCGTAAAGTGTCGTCCCAGATTAGCCTGTGCAGTCCGCACATACTTATCAGGGACGACACTTTCCGCCAAACTGGATTTTTGCTAAGAAGAGACTTTCTTTAAACGAAAACTATCATAAAAGCGGAAAGTGTCGTCCCTGATTTGCCTGTGCGGACTGCACAGGCCAATCTGAGACGACACTTTACGCATATTCTTTAAACCCCCTTTTCACAGAGCGAGGCTCATATTCAATTTACGTGATATCGCTGGCGTGTTTCGCCAATCTGAGCAATTAGCATACTGCGTATAAAGTTGATTAATGAAATAAATGTTAACATGCTGTACGCAAATTTTGATATGTAATACTTTTCTCTATGTAAAATTATCGCACTGTTCTTTTTATCTTTAAATAACTGATATATCGATAGATAAGAATAATACACTAACTTTAACCATTCAAGGCTTGATTCTCGAGCTATTATATCTGATATACTAATTCAACTCAATTCATGAGTGCCATAACTAACCTTCGACTTTTGTATAATTATTTCTCATAATCACTGCAGCCATTTGTATTAAACTATAAAATATGACCCCAACATGAGATCACTAATATACCTTTCAGATGAGGTTCACCCTACTTCTAAGTCTGTCGGTGCATCTATGCTCTGCTGTCGGTAAGTGATAAAATAAGCATATACTTTTAATAATAAACATTATTGATTCAATTTGCATAAAAAGCATATTTTGATATACTGTGTGTCTTTTCTAACTAACTTTTGACTTTTGAAATCGAGTCTGCAAAGTATTTGTTTGATGTGATTATCACCAATCTTTTAATTATAACCCAGCGAATTGTGTGAAAATGTGGCGTGTTCTGAGAAAACTGGGCAAAATGCTTGTGCGTAAATTGTCATCCCAGAATAGCCTGTGCAGTCCGCACAGGCTAATCAGGGACGACAATTTCCGCTTTTATGGAATTTTTCGTTTAAATGAAGTCTCTTCTTAGCAAAAAACCAATTTAGGCGGAAAGTGTCGTCCCGGATTAGCCTGTGCGGACTACACATGCTAATCTGGGATGACACTTTACGCACAAGCATTTTGCCCAGTTTTCTCAGAACGCGACACAAATGTGTAGATATGTAATCCAAACGAAAATTACAATTTCATGATATAATGTATTATCTCATTTTTATCTTTTAATTATTCAAATTTTAATTGATCTTGATAAACATAGTTTTAATAATTTAAATTCACAACATTTTAAATAGTTATTGTATTATTTTAGAAACGCTTATTTTTATGTAAGGAATTGTGCACTTAACTTTCTGATTACAATGTATAAAATGGATACAGCATTTAATTTACGAGGTTATAGAAATATTTAATACATAAACAGAGGAAAAATAGAAAATAGAATCAATAAACAAATGAACAAATACACGAATGAAAGAACACAGAGAGCAAATATATTTCTATCGGACTTATTACCTGCGTAAGCTATTCTAGTACATTGATACAAAACAGAATAATTCTATAAATAACACCCCGAAGTCTTACCTTGTGCATTTTTACTATGAATAAGAGAAAAAGCATAAGCCGGGCACAAGGGAACCAGCATTCCTATCCAAATTTCTTCCCATATTGAGAACGTCCGAAAGTAGTCCCGACATTCCGTGACTTAAGGTCAACGGTCATGACCCCAATAAATATGAATTCATTAATGAGTGCACGTATCACGTGGACAATCACGTGGGATCACGTGGAATATCAATTTGGAAATGCCCGCTCGCAATTCCTAAAAATCTAATCCTTGGTCCCGCCCATATACTGTGAACTGATATATAGGAGCGTGCCCACGGCGAAAAAACTATACAGTGAGTGCGCTCTTGAGTATCACTGTTCTGAGTATATGGATATTATTGTTTTGCAGAGAATAAAATGGGCTGTTTTACAGTTATTTAGTTATTTACGTCTTTCACGCACCAGAAAGTATAAGCGCTTAGCGCTCATTGCACCAGAAAAATGATAGAAATAACATTTGTGATTTAAGGAAGATAATATTAAGACAGACAATCGAAGACAAACATATCTGTTAATTATGAAGAATAACATAATTTGTCATACAACAATTCATGAAGATCCCGGTATATACAACATAAAATGGATAAACATGAAATATCCAATTGCGCGCGAAAGTATAGTAAAATTGCGTATGACAGATATTTGATGTCCCTAAAAATTAACAGATTAGCTTTTGCGCCTCCAAACCCAACGTGAATTGTTTTGCTAAATTACTAGTTTGTGACTTTATCGTTAAGCTTATTTCTTTAAATAAAGTATTGATAAAAACTACCCTCTATGCTTTTTGGAAAGATATCTTTTTCGGCAATACTTCTCTTCAGTCATACACCACGAATCAAAATGGCGGACGTTGAATATTTGTAAAGAACGCTCTGGAAGTAATTATCGAATTTCATTTTCAAAAGTGTTTTGATACTCACTACACTTAGCCAATTTTTAGATAAATGTACATGTTGTCCGACCTAGCTACGCCTATGCGCTCTCGGATAAATAGACAACAAGTCGTGGATCTTTTGTCTTATAGATTTGGATAGGAATAAATCCCTGTTACAAATATGTNTTGTGCAAGTCAAATAAAATGTCTGTCTGTCTGTCTGTCTGTCTGTTAAAAGCGATTATAGAAGGATATCATTTTACAGTTAACGAATGTGAAGGTAGTATACAAAAAACTGGGAAAAAGTAGACGTCCCAAATAAGCAATAGCCTGGTGAAAATACTACAAGACTTTGTGGTTACAAAAAAGGGTCAAAGTTAAGATTCAAAGACAACGACGACATTATGCATGAAGGTTAATAAAATTGCATTAACGTCAGTTATTTATCAGCAATATTTCGTAATGGTTAGAAAAAAAAAAGAAAAAAAAAGGGATTGTGTCCATATATTTAAAATAAAATGTTCATGTTGTAAACGTAATAAAATTTGAAAATGGACTACTTTTTAAAATAAAGGAATACAATATTTTATAATGCAATCCAATTTGAAGAAAGGTTTGAATTTATTTTTTGAAACATAGTAATAAAAAACAACAAACAGGTATTCACACGTTACCTTTCACGAAAATCATTCTAAACACAAACTGTTTCTTGTCTAATTAAATAGACTAAATCATTTTATGATGAAATTATAACACTATGGCGAGCATGATGGTACATGTTGATGGAGTTCAAGTCATGTATTTCCAAAGTATCTCGTTGTTTAACAATATCATAGCATTTTTCAGCAATTGTCAGCCCACTTTAAGAAAACACGTTTAAATTATTGATTATAATTATATTATTGATTATATCGCTTATTTGCACTTCTGAAAAATGATTGTGCACATTCTTTTAAAAAGAATGTCTCTAAACATATGCATTACATCACAAGTTCATTACGACGTAATCTGTGGGCCTAACAAATGTGTTCTTAATTTTAGTTCGCAAATGTATAGAATATTTTCCACTAAATAAAAGTTATATTATTTTAGTTATAACATGCAATAACTATTTTAATTTGCGTAAAACATAATTTGGATCGGAAGATTCATTGTACTTTCTGAAACTATGATACTACTGGTAACAATAATACACATGTATTTGTTTTTATTGTTTATCAGGGGCTTTTATAATATTTATAAATTTGTTTAGTATATGTTGTTAAAACGCTTCGACTGATCAACTTACAACTGATTAACAACGTTTGCCACGTGATAGGTGTTGGCCTTTTTCACTGTAGCGCATCTAAGACACGCCGGGTATGCGGATACTTTGATGACGGATGGCACTTCGATGACAGAGAACAACAAAAGTTACGCGCGAGATGTAAATTCTTCAGCTTTTTATTTTTTTTGCATTTATGTTCTGTTCATTTGGTTTTCAGACACGGAACATTGTTTGTGTGATTAATGGTATAGCACTTCGTATTGCGAAGAAAGAAATTCGCGGAAAAACGGTGAATTATAAAAAAACGATAACATTCCATCGATAATCATCATGAATTAGATGATCAGTACATATTTTAACAAAATAAACATACTTGGAAATAAATCAAGAGCGTTATTACTATTCGAATTAAAAGATCAATATGTCCATTAATGTTACAACATTTTACATTTTAGTTTACTAACGTATTTGAGGAAATTCAAATGTTTTAAGAGTCGCATGCACATTTTTCATGGGCACTTCGTTAACCGATCATCTCGTATAAC
>VMBQ01007096.1:7923-33422 GCA_007657795.1 Dreissena rostriformis | reverse complement strand
ACAAAATGCAACAAAAACAGCACAAATTGTATTTTACTAACATTAAGTGCAAGTGCTCATGACGACATGATTAACACGTCAAGCAACATATTCTTCCCCGCTTATGCAGCGTCGTAGCTATTATATTATACTATGCCTTTAAAATGGTTGAATTGCGGTTCGATGAAAAGAAACACAGGCTACTGTTCCATCTTTGTGTAGTATATCATGCTCGGAATGAATACAACAAACGGCTGCCGTCATGCTCGACAACATGGACCTGATACTCGTGAACTTAATAAGCATAAATTACACGCTTGATTTGTGTCCAATAGTCTTACTTTTATGATTCGATAACCGTAATTCAGATGGATATTCTTTTATCTAGTTTGCCCCGTTGCAATACTGCAACTTATGTATTCATCAACATGTTTTCTCTATTAATCATGTACATGTCAGTAACTGTTTAATATAAGTTAACTTTACATATGACAGTCGGAAAAATACAGATTACCGGTAACCATCTTTAAGATGTGAATACGTCTTAAAAAACGTGTAATGAATATGTGCAAAATATGTTATATATTTCGCTATTCGCTCCAATTTTGTTATATCCAAAATGAAAATAAAATATTTGTATTTTTATTGCGTTTCCTCGCTTCTATTTTGGTGGACCAAATCCGACACACAAATGTTCAGTTTTTGTTTGGACTTGGGGACTGGTCAGAGCATTAATACTTTGTTGTGAATTATTTCAGGACGTCAGACAATAATGGCATCGCTGTAGGAAGCACGTGATGAAAAGAATCTTCTGACAGTTATGTTTCGACCATACACATAAAACATATTTGGAAATAGTCCATGTTCCTAAAAAAAGCCAAAAATAAAATGTTTTGTTTTCATTACCATCCCCCCTCCAAAAAAAGAGTTGTCAGACCGGCTTCACTTTCTTACTTTTCGATATGCCAAGCCACTCAAAAACAAGTATTAAATTGTTAAAAGATATTTCGCTAAAAGAATCACCAAAGTATGCAACCAACGGCGTTATACGACGCGCTATAAAATATACAACCATACCTAACTTAGCTCAACTTTAAATAAACAAAAAAGATGCAGTATACAGGGAATAACAGGTCACGTAGAGACAGTACTTATCAGCTTTTAATATATCAGGTGAGGCTTTGGTAAAATAATGGCGATGCTTGCAGTAAAAACGAGTCCGATTCAACAAAACAGACACTCTTATGCAAAGTTGTATGATATTTCAGCTACAAAATGCAACAAAAACAGCACAAATTGTATTTTACTAACATTAAGTGCAAGTGCTCATGACGACATGATTAACACGTCAAGCAACATATTCTTCCCCGCTTATGCAGCGTCGTAGCTATTATATTATACTATGCCTTTAAAATGGTTGAATTGCGGTTCGATGAAAAGAAACACAGGCTACTGTTCAATTTTTGTGTAGTATATCATGCTCGGAATGAATAAAACAAACGGCTGCCGTCATGCTCGACAACATGGACCTGATACTCGTAAACTTAATAAGCATAAATTATACGCTTGATTTGTGTCCAATAGTCTTACTTTTATGATTCGATAACCGTAATTCAGATGGATATTCTTTTATCTAGTTTGCCCCGTTGCAATACTGCAACTTATGTATTCATCAAAATGTTTTCTCTATTAATCATGTTCATGTCAGTATCTGTTTAATATAAGTTAACTTTAAATATGACATCAAAATACGCCCTAAATTGTTACCCAAGACGGTCTTCACTCGTTTTTCTCGAAACGGGCCGTTGCAAATTTGTATCATATTTAGAACGTTTTACGATTTATTTAATATCTCTTGATGCATAACTAAATTACATAGTCTTTTCAGTAAATGTTTTCTTTGTGAAGTCGGACCTGCATCATGATACAAAAATGTTCTAACCAAGTTTCAAGAGGACTAAATATTAGACTTCCTGAGTGTTATCAAGCTTTTTCTAAATTTGATCTAGTTACTTAGACTTTGATCTTATATGTTCCAGTTTCAAACTATCCGAGATTGTATTGGGACTAATGTTCTGACTAAGTTTCGCGAAGCGTGGACAATAAAGTGGCCAATAGAGTATGAATAAGGTTCTACAAGATCCATACAAGCAAAACTACCCCGCCCCCTGGCGGCCATGTTTTCAACGGACTAGATTCATTTTTTAACTCAGCCGATATATCATTATAACAAATGTTACGACCAAGTTTAATGAAGAATGGATAAAAATGTGAATTCTAGATTGTTTGCAAGGTTCCGCAATAGCCATATAGAGAAAACCTGCCACGCCCACTAGCGGTCATGTTTTCATCGAACCGGAGCCATTTTCGAATTCAGCGGAGATATCATTAGAACACATATCAGTTTTCAAGTGTTAACAATGTTTGTCTTTAACTTTAACTAGTGACCATGCTTTTGATCTCACTTGAATCAGTTTCAAACTTGGCCAAGATAGCATTTGGACAAATGTTCCGACCAAGTTTCATGAAGATTGGTCAATAAATGAGTCCTGACAAGGTAAATGTGGACGACGCACAGCGAACGAAGGACAAAAGTTGACCACAAAAGCTCACCATGAGCACGATTTACGATTTGTGAGCTCAAAATGACTTTATTAATAAGACACAATGGTCAATCTCATGCTGAAATGTTCTCAATATTTGCTTCAAATGAATCTTATATTATGTATAGAGCAGTGCATTTTAGCTATAGCGGAAAGCAACAACTTCTTAAGCAAGATTTTACATGCAGTTACACAAATACATTACGAATATGTTTTTAATACTTAATAAACCTGACTCTGATATTATAGTCAATACGTTGTTGTTGGACAATAAATAACCGTGTTAAATAATTTCATAATTTAAATGATGCTATCTCATATCAGAATACAGAATGGAAATCATAGTCATACGTATGCGTCTTATTTTTTTTATGAACTTCAGCATTAATGTTAAAAGACGTATTTGTTGAAAACCATATGTCCATGTATATATTTTCTATGTTTTTCATATTTTCTTAATTCTATTACACTAACACATGCTAATATAAAATAATTTCATCCTAAGAAAAGAAAAGAGATATTTTACAGGTCGTATTGCGATACAGACTATAAATACATTAATTTAAATGTCACAGTCACTGCGTTATTAAACTTCGTAGAGGGAAGCAATGTTATGTTATCCCTCACGTTTAGTAAAAACTCATTTGATTAATATTACGAATGAATAAGTTACACATAAGTTATTCGCTCACAATAGTCAAACAAAACACATTACAATAATTAAACAATTTAATGGCAATACAACAAATGCAAAGAAAGTATAACCTGTTATATCTAAGAATAAAAACATGCGATCCCATTGCATATAAACCAAAACACGTGATCCTTTCACTCTGCGTGTAATGCGATGGTTATAATGTATAAGAACATGCAAGGTATGTTTGACTTAATAAATAAAAATTAACTGTTACGACTTGTTTTCTAGAAGCAACACAATTTTCATGAATAATATTACAGGACAATTTATATTATATTATCTGATAGCATTGTTCAAAATTAGAGCTATTATAATACAATTTTCGAAAAATAAACTCTTAGACTAACAAGAGGGCCATGATGGCCCTTAAGCGCTCACCTGGGTTTCCGGGCACCGATTGTTAAAGACTAAAAATTACGAATTCGCTAAGAGAACAATAGGACAGACCTTAAGGAACAAGAAATTGGCCAATAGAGCACGGATGCCCACACATCGACATTATTGTCTCAAAACTCCTCTTTTGTCAAATATAAGCTGTTTATGGCAAATGTGCCTTTTGATTTCTAAGTGTCACCTTCACCCTGGATGTAACGAGACGGATGATACTAGCACTAATATCATTCTCCTCGTGCTATTTTGTTGTGGTAAGTTGTCTTAAAATTGATAAATGAATTGGTTACAGCCTGGATAAGGCGTTATATTTCCAAATTTGACCTTGGACCTCTAAGTGTGACTCTGGCCAAAGGGAGAACACACTAAATGCGGTGTCTTCATGGTTCTCATTATTTGAGATTTATCTTAAAATAGCATGATAAATTACAAAGTTACAGTCAGAATGAGATGGTTTATAGCCTCAATTATTCTTTAAAGTATGACCTTCACAAATGAGGTACGGAGACCATTGTAACATGTGACACGTCGTCTTATGATGAAAAGCATTTGCAAGTTAGTTTAAAAGCCAATAATATATGGAAAAGTTTTGGCTGAGACATGAATGTTTGAATTGGTTTGTGGTCACGTTGGACTTTTGACTTCTACGTGTGACCTTGACATTTGAGGTAGGAAGACGGTTGTCACACGTGACACGTCTTCTTATGATGGTTTACTTTCGCAAAATGTTTAAAAAATGCTCAATATATTGCAAAGATATGGCTGATTCAGAAAGTGACAATCTGTTTCATGGCCAAAGTTTAATTTTAACCAGTAAGTGTGACCTTGACCTTTGAGGTCGTCTTAAGATGATGAACATTTGAGCAAAATTATTTACAAAAACCACAGACGAACAGACGGACAGTCGTAAAGACGGAAAGTGCACATTCTATATGTCGCCTTCTTCGAAATGGGCATAAACATAATCGCACTTGGAATACCAAGGATACAAAAATGCTACGAACAAGTGAATTGAACTATAATTAATTATATAGACAAGACAAGACAATTTATTTCGTAAATGATGACCACCGGCACAGAATACAATATACAGACAGGTCCCATTGTACATGCATGAGTTGTGATCAGTTTTATGTTTATACCTGTCGCATTAAGATATATATAAATAATGCAAATTTCTTCAATGTAAGATCATTTTTTTATCTACCAACCTCTCCTAGAGCCATGCAATTGCTTATTGACCTATTCAGACCAATACAATCTTTGCAAAATTGAGCCTAGACGTGTTCTATATTTTCAGAACAGGCATAACCCAAATTTCAGCCCCGTATGTAAGGATCGGCTTTACCATTGAATCATGAAGTTTTAAATACTCTTGAATGTCAGATATTAAAAAAAAAGCCTTTTATATCATTAATATTTTTTTAGTTTGCATTGCCAACTCAGCTTTAGCTTAGGACCAATTTAATTTAGGAATAAACAGAAATCCCATGTACTTGTACACTGATGTAACATTTACACGATTTCCGTTATAAAACCAAGTTCATGTGACCGCAATGAGCTATAAATTCTAAATACAATTTATTTAATTAAAAAAAAGAGTAAATGAGTCAATCCTATATTCAATAAATAGAATTGCCCTAACAAGGTTTTTCGAAGATTTGACTTTGCAGCCCAGTTTTTGAACGGACGTTACCCAGATTCGAATTCAGATTCTAACCAAAGATAAATTATTAAACATATCGAATTTACATACAACTATCATAAACTGCTTAAACGTATGAATAAGCTGTATTACATCATTTGTAAACGAAAGCAATCGGGCCCGAAATAGTACCCATTGATCAGTTCTAACGTCATATTGCTCATCTACTCATTGATATCCAGAATACCATAGTTTATTTATTTAATAGTCCAATGTGAAAACGTGTGTTTTTATGTGTAAAAATGAAGATCATACTCGACTCATATCGTATCAAATTTGTTTACATGGTACTTACAGAGATCAGGAAGGTTTTACTCACCAAAACTTTAGAATTTAAGGTAGCGCACCCGTAATGATTTCCCGCGATTTGTTTTTCTAAGATCGAAGAGCCTTTTTACCTGTTTACTTATGGATATCTAATTTAAGAAGAAACTTATGTGCAGTTGACGTGGCCGAGTGGTTAAGGCGTTCGACTTGAAAAAGGTTTTTGGGATCTTCCCGCGCAGGTTCGAATCCTGCCGACACGCATACTTTTTGCGACGCGTTTTATTTCTTTTCTAGTGTAATTTGATTTAATATAGCATATAAGCTATGTCAATTGTTAAATATGTTTCAATTTTTATGCACATTCTTCAATTTTTTAAATTAAAACAACGTTATGGCTAAATTCGGTGATTTGCTGCTGAAAATACGAATCATGCATGTTGCATTTTTATTTTTATTTCAAAAAGTGAACGGTAAATCTGTCTATATCTTGGTATTTTAGCTGTAAATAGTGTATCTTTAAAAACTATGTTCAAAATATGACTTAAATGAATCTATTTTGAATTTTATGACACTTTGTTTTTAACCAACCCAATTTCTACTTGGCTGAACCACTTACATTTCATGGCGCTCTTCCATAGATAACAAGTTATAAAAAATAAATGTCTGTAAAAGAATACTTATTTCATCTTGTTTAAACTTTAAACACCTTTACTGCATCTGTGCACACCAACTGCATGCCCATATTTGCAAATCTGGATGAATTATGGAACTTTCATTTACCCCAGGGGTGCAAATAAACTGGACAAAAGCCGAGCGTGGGGGTGGTTTTGAAAAAATCAGTATATTTTTTTAAAAAGCACGGAAAGCCTACCTAAATATTTGCATGTAGTTCAGTGAAATGATGCTGATTAAGAAAATAATACATTAGATTACATTTGGAAAGGTGCCCATTACGGGTGCGCTACCTTAAAACACCTTTTCTATCATGTATAAGACAGGAGAACTATGAATTGGGAAATATACTTAAAGTGTTCGCAATTTTTCGTTTTTGAATGTCATTCAATGTATTTATGTACAACATTATACTATTTGGGAAAGTCTAAAATAAATATTATAACAAAAAACATGGGAAGGGAAGCCGGGACTTCTCGATGCAAACGCGTATGCAAAGAGGCATTAAATATTGTGAGGTGAAAATCAAAAACAATATCTTGTTTTGATTTTTACTAAATTATCGTAGTTTTACGCACATATTCGGATATCATTCGGGGTACGAAAATGTTCGAAATAGGAAAGAATAAGACGATATTACACGAAATTCATCACAGGTCTAAAACTTAAAATTCAACAAAGTTGTCACTAAAATAAAAGGAGCAAAGCACAGCTTCGACGCATAGTCATAAGCATCACAAGTTCGCAATAGTAGACCGTGAAACACACAAACTCGTTATATCGTATGCTTTGTCTTGAAAAAAACTACATAGGAACCACTTCTTCTAATAGCCTTGCAATTTATAAGAAGTATTTACTTTTATTGTTTTTCGTGGGCAAAGCAAGCTACAAATAGTGTATAAGGTTAGTCTATGTTAGTATTGCCCGAATGAAAGGTACTGTCTATCCCATATTAACCAAAAACAAAAATAACAAGCATATAAAATTTGCAAATGATCCGCAAATATGGTGTTCACTAGATCTGACATGCGCTAATATGAGTGTAAGCTGATGACAGTAACGCTGACACACATGTTCAAACTACTTTAGGTTCAATAATATTGCTTAAAAGCACAGTCAATGTGCCAGCACAAATGACGACCCCATTCAGCAAACTATTTTTCCATGGTTTAAAGGGACTGTAAACCACGAATGACGAAAAAAAAAGTTCTAAAATACCGTATTTTTTTTACAATTATTAGTTTATATTGATTAAAATATCACGACTGGTATATAACATTACTTGAAAAAAGTTTTTTTTTTTATTATTTTTACTTTATTTTTGTATTTATATCAAGTGGGAAAAGCTGATTGGGAAAATATCGGATACCACCTAATGGAATTATTTTCTTTAAACATAAGTAAAATTATATTATATCATTTTATCTGATAGCGGTATTGCTACTGATACATTTATTATTGGGTTGCATAAGCGTCGATCGAAGTGTGCGAATCTGAGGAAATCCTTTATCGAACAGTGTTGGCATCGTATTTAAATTTTCTTAATGTAACCATTCTATCAATGTATTAGTTGTACTATAAAAAGTGATTTTGGAAAATAGATATGCATGCATGCGTTGTGTTTATACGTATCAATTCTGACATATAGGAAGATATCGTCCGATTCAGAGGTCGTAAATGATTTGTTTATAAAAAAAAACTAAACCTAACCATTGTCACTGTTATGGTGAATTCAATTAAATCCTTTCATGCTGTTTTTACAACATTATGAACCCGCTTTATGTGCTTTCGTTTTGACTGCAAATCGGGGAACGCGTCGATACAGAGCTCACACCGATAAGGTTTCTCCCATGTATGAACACATTCATGACGTTTAAGGTCCTTTTTCGAAGTAAACGACTTTTCACACACCACACTATACAGTTCTTCATACCCAAATGTAAATTTTCGATGTGCGTTCAGACTTGAACCGCATTTTGAAAAGGCCGCACTCGTCGGAAGTGACGTCAGAGTGAGTCGCCATGTGTTCCTTCAAGTGGGTTGCCCTAATAAACATTTTATTACATACACTGCATTCGAAATTCCTCTTTTGCTCGTGTTGCTCACGAATATGTTTGTCCATACCTTGTTTCACAGTAAATGTATTGCCACACATTTTACATGCAAACGGTTCGCGTGGAATGCGTTTATTCCAGATATGTCTCTTTAAATGGTCAAGGCAATTGGAGCTTTTGTTGCATGTATCGCATAGAAAGCTATCGTCACGATGTTTTGAATTGACGTGACTTTTTAATCCTGTGATTGTAAAGAACACATTGTCTCATTTATCACATATGTATTTGTCTCTTTCACTCTCGTCAGTGTGTGTCCGTAAATGTACGCTCAGACGTGTAACAAGTTTGCCACATTTAGGACAAGGCTTCGGACGGCGTATCCGTTTCTTGGCGTTTTTATCATGGGTCATTAAATGCTCTTTTAAATACATTTCACTCTTGCCACAAATTAGACATGGCTCAGGGAGTCGTTTGCTCTTTGAGATCTTATCAGGAGGTGGAAGCTCTTGCGCTTTTGATTTGGCATCTTTTGCGGGTATTTTATTGTCCGTTGTCGTGGGGTTTGAGTGAAACATCGTGTAGCGTTTTGCTTTGAGTTCTTTTTTGTTTTACATCAAAAGTTCATCATTCATCAAAGAATAAATCCCAATTGTGGCTATAGCTTAAGTATATCACATTTGGTGTCATTTCATTTGGTTGATTTAAAGTTTAACGAAAATAATTCCATTACGTGGTATCCGATATTTTCCAAATCAGCTTTACCACTTGATATACAGGATCAGCAATTTCAAAAATGTGTACCTGAAACAATACAAAAATACTTTGGCTTTATTTAAACAAAGTTCTTGCAACAAAATCAAAAGGTCATAAAATACTACAGAAACCAACGCCAGAATTAATTCGAATTTTCACTTTTATTCATCTCAAATCCCGTTGGCTACTTTGGTCAAGGGCATTTGCCGTTCGGTTTTAAAAACTGGTATCCACATAATGTACGATTGCTACCTCGAAGATTCATCTTGATAACTCATAGTCAAGCTTAACAAACGTTCAACAAGAACATTCACAAGGGCAAAAATTGTGGAATCATGAGAGCACTAGTTATGGTTCGTATGAAGTCCCTTCATTGACATATTCTCAAATCTCAATTACCCCTATGGGTTGATGAATTTTCATCCCAATCAATGCTATACTTATAGGTATACTTTGAACAAGGAAATTAAACAAAGGGCACTTACTCGATATATATCAAAGAGATATTTGTGGTTTTTGTACTCAACAAGATGTCTTAAAGTCTTCTTTTATTGCATGACGTTTCATTTAAATTCCTTCAATACTTGTTCAGTCATGATCTGCACCATAATAAAACAATATATAACAGGCTCTACAAAAGAAAATTACCAATGGCAACAACTTAAAAACACTGAATTGTATCTGTATATTCATTATTTTTTATCTCTTTGTAATGAAATTATACAAGAAAGTTTGTTCTGTTTTTTTTTATAATCTAGCTTGTATTCACGTCCATATACATCACACATTTTTATCGTTAGTTTGCATGTTAATTTGTTAGTACATAATATAGTTCTTTTAATAATTCCATAATAGAGGTAAATAATATCCATGCATTCCATTATATATGCACAATCATACATTTCACACACACTATAACATACACAGCTGCCATGTTATGATACAAAAAAAAAGGGTTTGGACTTCAGAAAATTATAAACATTGATCAAACGTTTAGACTTAAGACAATTAGGAACGTTTATCAAACGACCGTGGTATTAAATATTTTAAGCAAACAATATAATTGATAATAAGATTGTGTTATTGATTTACGAAACGTTTTACAATTGCCCAGTTGAGTTGTTCCTTTTCTTGATATTTTGTATTAGATTGAATTTCCCATGCTAAGCCAAGATATTTTTTCAACCCCCTTATTGAAGGTTATTTTTGGCGAAACGATTTTTCAAACATGATAGAATTCAATCAAATATTTATGGATCAAGTTCACTTGTGGCAGCAATAAACGAAGTAGTGCATATTACTAAGAAAACAATGCAGCAGCAACAACAACAACAACATCGTCAACACCATCAAAATCAGCGGAGGCGTACTTCTAACGGTGACTTCAAAAACGGGCATCGTGAATAACGGTGCGCTAAACCGAACTTCCAATACGGGCTGCATGGCTTTAGGAACGGGCATCGTGACTTCCGGAACGGTTATCATGACTCCCGGAAAGGGCATCATGACTTCCGTAATGGGCACCATGACTTCATCAGGCATCATGATCTTAGGAACGGACACCTGGACACCCGGAGTGAGCATCATGATTGTCAGAATGAAAATAGTGACTTCCGGTACGTGCGTCGATATGTCAATCATGAAAACAGTCGACATTGCATGAACGGTGGGCGTCATAATCATGTAACACGTGACTGCAGACTACCAAAAAGACAATAGGTTACTGATGACAGACGTACTACATCGTTATATAGCACAAATACATTTGGCATTCTTTCGTCGGTATGTAACCAATGTGACTCGCTCAAATGTAAGTGTAGTTTAATTATTGCTAATGATGCAAATCAACATAAACCACATTGCTTAAGATTTGAGACATATCTGGAATGCAACCTATTTTCTTCATATCTCCGCGATCGATTTCAGTATATCAAAGCAGAAAACACTACATCTACTTGTAAAAGCATCATTGGGTTCTTTTTGAGACCTCTTCTATTTCTTATTTACGTTAATGATCTTTCGTTAAATCTTACATGTAATTCTGCAGTGTATGCTCATGATACGACATTACACACTGTGGGAACAAATATTCAAACAGTTCAAAATAAGCTACAAACAAATCTTTCGATTGTAAATGAATGGTGCCAACTAATAACATGATTATTAATCCACTAAAAACTTCTTGTATGGTATTTGGGTCGAAACGAAAAGTTCAAACATTAACAAATATAAAACTTAACATTTCAGATACGGTGATCGAAGCTGTAAAGTGTCAAAAATTTCTTGGACTTTATATTGACAATACTCTATCTTGGAAACTACACATTGACAAAGTTTGTTAAAAAATGTCGTCTACAATGTTTCTACTGCAAAAAATAAAACAATATTTAACCCTTGAAATGCGTAAGCTCTTCTATAATGGTTATATCTCACCTATATCCGACTATGCATGCGTTACCTGGAGTTCAGCGGCCAAAACGGAAATTAATAGAATAGTCAAAATACAAAAGCGTTGTGGTGCACATATTTTAAATAAAAAGTACAACACCAATTCAAGAACCCTATTTAAAGATCTAAAATAGTTGACTCTCGAACAGCAATAGTAATCACTATTTCACGTCAGTTATTGTATTTAAAGCATTTCACAATCAAACCCTAACATACATACGTGACCTTTTGACGCCTTCACAAAATAAGCACTATAACTTGCGATCTTGCGAACAGGGGGATTTAAAGCTTGTGCGAATACCCAAAACAAACTATTTCAAACAATCTTTGAATTTTCTAGCACAAACATTTGGAATTCGTTACCCCAATCTATACGTCAAACAAACAATTTAATGACATTTAAGAAAAAAATAAAAGCTTATCTTTCTACCACCCTTTATGAAATAAACTGAACATGCTTCATGTTTTGTTAATGTTGAATACTGTTCTTGCATAAATGGTAATTGTAGTTTTATGTCTGTCATTTGTTATGATTATTTATGTTTTGTTCTTATAGCTTAAGTTGAAATATGATGTATTTGTTGTAAATTGTATTATGTTAGAAGACCTTGTTGAAAATAAGAAATGTATTATATAAATTGCATATTATGTAATTTCATCTTATGTATTTCTTAACAAGTCTATCTTCCTTAAATAAGATTTTATAATTATATTATTATTATATCATTATGCTATCTGTTATCTGATTTTGAAAAGAAGTCACGGACCTTATGAGACTTCTTGAACAATTCTCTGTTTCCCTAATCGTTTTAACGACAGATTCAAATAAATGGGCCTCGCTCTGTGAAAAGGGGGTTTAGTGTATGTGCGTAATGTGTTGTCCCAGATTAGCCTGCTCAGTCCGGAAAGGCAAATCAGAGACGAAGTTTCAGCTTTTATGATAGTTTTTGTTTCAAGAAAGTATCTTCTTAGCAAAAATCCAGTTTAGGCGGAAAGTGTCGTCCCTGATTAGCCTGTTTGGACGGCACAGGCTACTCTGGGACGACACTTGACGCACATGCATTAAACCCCCTTTCTCAGAGCGCGGCCCAAATGTTTTCCACTATGTTTAAAGCCTTCATTGCAACCGTTTCCATATATATTGATACCACATGTAGTGTCATGACAGCGTCTATTTTGCAACAATCCTGTTTTGTAATTATTGTTATAGGATTGGTGAAACACGTGGTCAGGTGGCTCGCGCAAGTTTGTTTTCGTTCGCTGTGCTACTCCTTGGTGACACGTTATCGTGATCTGCTTAAGTTGAATCGTGACGCCATGACAAATACAATAGACACCTCATCAATTATTGCCGACATCGTATTTTACAAGGACTGACAAATATCCCCAAAGATCGTTTGGAGGCCGCTCTGGCAATGTTCTAACTGTGTCAAATTATTATTTTGCGGTCAAGATCACCAACAGGCGCTGATCATGATATGTTTGATACCAATACATTCCAAACCAAATACACAAACATTTAGGACATCTTGTGTGCAACTTAGTGAAAGTTAANATAGTACGATGGCGAGAATGCGATGATACGATGGCGACAGTACGATATGACTATCGGATTGTCGCCATCGTAATATCGCGTTGTCGTACTGTCGTCATCGTATTGTCGCACTATCGCATTGTCGCCCTCTGGGTTTTAAAGTCTAACCACGATAGCCCTAACGGTATACAGTACAAAAGTGAAAGCAGAAGCACTATCACTTTTGCCGCTGCTGTATGTGTAATATTAGTAAACTTGATGTTGCTGTTGGTATTTCAGTAGTAGAAGCGGTGGTGGCGTTGATGGTGGTGGTGGTATGAGTAAAAATAGTAGCAGCATGTTGCTAGTGTTGTCGTTAAGTGGTAGAGTTTGCTATAGCGCNGGAAGGATGTCTCGAATGGCCTGCCGATTTCACTAATCAAAGATGTAATCTTCAAGACAGTGCAATGCATTCAAGATCAAACAAATTGTGTGATGTGTATCTGTCAAATAAGTCCTCGACGTGATGTTGATGTACGCGATTTAAACTCCATGCTAGAAGATGTATCGAGCTAACTTCCGGTAAAACTGATCGATTGTTATAATTGACATGATGGAATTCACCCAAATATTTATGGATCAAGTTCACTTGTGGCAGCAATCAACAAAGTAGTGCATATTACTAAGAAAACAATGCAGCAGCAACAACAACAACATCGTCAACACCATCAAAATCAGCGGAGGCGTTCTTCTAACGGTTACTTCAAAAACGGGCATCGTGAATACCGGAGCGCTTAACCGAAATTCCAATACGGGCTTCATGGCTCTAGGAACGGGCATCGTGACTTCTGGAATGGTTATCATGACTTCCGGAAAGGGCATCATGACTTCCGTAATGGGCACCGTGACTTCATCAGGCATCATTATCTAAGAACCGGACACCTGGACACCCGGAGTGAGTATCATGATTGTCGGAATGAAAATAGTGACTTCCGGTACGTTCCTCGATACGTCAATCATGAAAACAGTCTACATTGTTTGAACTGTGGGCTTTATAATCATGTAACACATGAATGCAGACTACCCAAAAGACAATAGGTTACTGATGACAGACGTACTACATCGTTAATTAGCACACATACATTTGGCATTCTTTCGTCGGTATGTAACCAATGTGACTCGCACACGTGTAAGTGAAGTTTAAATATTGCTAATGATGCAAATCAACATAAACCACATTTCTTAACATTGAATAATGTTAGATGTAGCTCATTAAATAATTAAGACACTGATATATCATCCCTAGATAATAACCTGCATATGGAATCCCACATACAACCTACTTTAAAATGTAAAACAAATACTGAATGTTTTATTCCATTTACATATAAAGGTTTGCATATTATGCATTTGAATATCCAACATTAATTACCTAAATTGGATGAAATTCGTGTATACTTACACGAAAATAGTTATTTAGATATAGTAGGCTTTTGTGAAACATTTTTAAATGATAAAATGGAGATTAATACAATATCCATTTCCGGTTACAGCATTGTAAGACGTGATAGGGCTTTTTCTGCTGGAGGTGATATTAATTATTTTTTATTAAAGAAAGCCTTTCTTTTGTACGTAGACATGATTTAGAAAGTGACGATATTGAATCTATTTGGCTATAAATCAACAATTTAAAGAACAAACCATATCTAATTAACTTTGTTTATCGTCCACCAAATAGCCCTCAATCTTGAATTGACTCGTTTGAATTACAGATAAATAAGGCAGACATGGAAAGTTGTAATTTGTATTCGCCCGGGAATTTTAATTTTCAATGTTTAAGCCAAAACATATTTAACAATAAAAAATGGGAAAAACTTATCACTGATTTTAATTTAAAACAACATCTGTCTTTTCCAACAAGAGTTACTGAACGGTTATCATCAATATTAGACCATTTTGTATTTAAAATATGACAGCATTTCTGAGGTGATCATACCAAAAATAGGCATAAGTGACCATGACCCAGTAGTTTTTACATTAAGCGTCAAAGGTAAAATTAATAATAAAGATAATCATAAAATTATAAAGTACAGATGTTTTAACAAATTTAATAAACTCGATTTTCAAAACGACTTAGCAAATGCTAATTTTAATATAGTTGAAACAATAGAGGATAATAATGAGGCATTTGAAGTATTGTATAACATTTTAAACTCAGTTCTTAATAAAAGATGCCCCTATCAAATATAAAAAAGTAAAGAGATTACAACAACCTGGTTGGTATAACGAAAACGAAAAACAAGCCAGGTCTTAAATGGATAAATATAAACGTGTATCTAATTGGCCACAATATAAGTTGTGGCGTAATAAATGTAATAGTGCAATCAAAATGGCTAAAAAAGAATATTTTTCGAATGCGGTACAAAACAAAACAAGTGCTAAATCGCTCTGGAAAACTATTAAATTAGCATCAAATGAACACGAAGAATCCTCTATTTTACCAAAAGTAATAAGGAAGGATGATCAAATAATATCTGGTAAAACAAATGTAGCTAATGCACTTAATGACCACTTTGTTGAAATATCGAAACTTATTTAAAAAAAGACTGAATTTACTAAACACGATTTCAACTCACTGAAAACATATCTAGATGCAAAGCTAGATTCTAAGCATTTCTCTGTTCAGTTTATTACTTCATTAGAAGTTAGTACTTTAATTGATCAACTACATTCAAACAAATCTGCTGGGGCTGATGGTAAAGGGCCCAGAATTATTAAACTTTGC
Source organism: Dreissena rostriformis (assembly GCA_007657795.1). Classification (NCBI taxonomy): domain Eukaryota; kingdom Metazoa; phylum Mollusca; class Bivalvia; order Myida; family Dreissenidae; genus Dreissena; species Dreissena rostriformis. The sequence continues at coordinate 17,556 of VMBQ01007096.1, read as the reverse complement.
AAAGATTTCATAATACAACTAATCACTGCTCTTAAAAATAACTGTACATCACATGGAACCTCTCTGCTTAAAATTGCAAACGTTGTACCTTTATACAAGAATAGATCGGTAGAAGATCCCATAGCTATAGACCAATATCACGTTTACCTACTATATCCAAAATATTTGAAAAGCATATAGCTAATCAATTGCATATATATCTAGAATCTACATATCTATTAAACAAAACTCAGTCGGGTTTTTTCAAATATCATTCTTGCCAAACAGCATTGATTAATATAGTTGATTCATGGCTTAAACACATTGATAATGGAAATCTAGTAGGTACAATTTTCTTGGATTTAAAAAAAGCATTTTATCTTGTGGACCATAGGGTTCTTTTATACAAATTAAAACTTTATCATTTTAATGATAGGTCATGTGACCTATTTTTTTCCTATCTCCGCAATCGATTTCAGTATATCAAAGCAGAAAACACTACCTCTACTTGTAAAAGCATCATTGCTGGTGTGCCCCAAGGATTTATTCTGGGACCTCTTCTTTTTCTTATTTACGTTAATGATCTTTCGTTAAATCTTACGTGTAATTCTGCAATGTATGCTGATGATACAACATTACACACTGTGGGAACAAATATTCAAACAGTTAAAAATGAGCTACAAACAAATCGTTCGATTGTAAATGAATGGTGCCAAACTAATAACATGATTATTAATCCACTAAAAACTACTTGTATGGTATTAGGGTCGAAACNACTGTCGCATTGTCGCCATCGTACTATCGCACTGTCGCCATCGTATTGTCGCACTGTCGCCATCGTATTATCGCACTATCGCATTGTCGCCATCGTACAATCGCAGTGTCGACTATCGCCTTCCGGTACACAAACTATTCTTATTGCAGAAACAAAATAGATGACTGTATAAAGATGTACTTTGAAAGAGGTTACAGTTATAATGAAATCAATTTTTTCTTATTAAGTTATAGAATGGGTATTGATGTAAGGTATGCCGAACTGTAAAGTTTTTTTTAAAGTGGCTCCATCTAGGAAAAAATACGATGTGCGCATGTGTACCGGAAGGCGATAATGCGACAGAACGATGACGACAATGCGACAATACGATGGCGACAGTGCGATAGTACGATGGCGTCGATGCGATAATATGATGACGACAGTACGATAACGCGATAGTACGATGGCGAGAATGCGATGATACGAAGTTTATATTCAAAAATCATTAAAAAAACATTCACTTTTATATTATTTATTTGTAATAATGTAAGATGTAGTAACATAACTAGAATAGGAAATGTACAGCTGAAACCAATAGCATCCATAAGAATAAATGATACAAAATATAGCAATTACAGTGACAATGGATATAATAAATGAACACGAGTGTCCACTGTAGGATAAACAAAACAGTAAACATGAACAATATTAATTCATATTTCGAGAATACTGTAGCAATTCACCAAACGATTTAGATTTATTGGCAACTGCAAGAAATCTTCAACAAACCAAAAACAATGTTAACTGGACAGTGTCCAAGTAGTGACCAATACTCCATGATGCCACATGTTGTAATGTTAATCAAGTTGTAACAAATTGACCTTGTGGTGTGGCCATTTTTTAGTATTATTTGACCAAAGTTAGTAGAAAACCACAATACGATGTTACATACCATCTATTAAATCTTTGTACCTTGTGGTTCATAGAAAGATTTAAAAGATATTTTGTTATACAAGTCTACAATATTTTGTTGTTCCCTTTGTGCAGCAGTTTTAACCTCAGGGTCATAAGTTGATACAACTAAGTAGAGGGCCAATGTACAATGTAACAAACCAAATATGACACATCTGGACATAGTAATTTCAGTTATGCAAATTTATGCCAATAGAGTTTATATTAATAACAATGACAATCTTATAGAAATTCTAAGTTGAAAAGCGGGCATAACTTTTGTACATTTTCATATAGGATGATAAAAATCACCAACGCACAACTTCACATTATAAAGATTAACCCAAGCAAGTTTGAATGTTGTGTGTTGAAAGTGTAGGAGAACTTATTAGCACAATTTTTATCTACAGCCAGGCAGACGGACAGACTTCCATGGTGATTCCAGAACACCCCCCTTTACTTCGTATGGGGTATAACAAGCTTTATTCTTAGCAAATAATAACAATAGCATGTAGATATCTGTATATAAATGGTAAAATATATTTGTTGATATTGGATGCAATGTCACTTGTCATTTCTAAGTAGGCCATTTTGAGATCAAACATGCTTGTTTATGAGTCCTGCCACACATGAATACAGGACTTCGTTAAGAACAAAAATAGTAGTTAATGATAAGTATAAAAGCCATACCCAAAATGTTAAAGGAAAGAATAGAAGCAAATATTGTTTGGGTTAAGTTGCCAAGTCAATAAATGAAATAAAAATGACAGATAAGTTAGTTGATTTCGAGTAAAAAAATATAATGCAAATACATGTAATTTAACTGCTAAAAATAAAATGAATCTATGCCTTATGGAATGATTTTATTGTCAATAAATCATTACTACAAAACCGTAAAGCAAAATGAATATATATGTGTCTATGAAAACTGTGAATGCACTTGAATGACTCTTTACCCATTAATTTACAATATTAAATAAACACAATAAAATATTGTCAGAACATAATATATGTTAATTGTTACACTTTCTGTTTGTGTAACACATAAAATAAATACATGTACATGGAAATGCAAAACAAGTTGATCGACAAAATAATTGTCAATATATTTGAACATACATATAAATTCAAAATTTCACTATATGAACTTCCTCATATCACAAAAAATGCATGTATGCAAGTTTAAATGTTGTATGTTAAAAAGAGTAGGATTTCTTTGTCAGACATGTTGATACCTACGGACATTTAGACAGTAGACTAAGTTTCGCTTCGCAAAAGATATGTAAAATCATAACCTATTAAGAGCAAAGAGTGNCAAAATTACATGTATATAAAATTCCTCATATCACAAAGAATGCATGCATGCACGTTTAAATGTTGTATGTTAAAAAGAGTAGGATTCCTTTGTCAGACATGTTGATACCTACGGACATTTAGACGGTAGACTAAGTTTTGCTTCGCAAAAGATATGTAAAATCATAACCTATTAAGAGCAAAGAGTGCCATTAAAAATATAAAACAGAATAATAACAACATAATTGGACTAAAAAATTAATATAATTAATGTATAGAACCATTCTAAAATCAAACTTTATAAAGAAAGAGTGAAAACATAACAATGTTTCCATTGCTGATGTTCCTGATAAAATGTCATGTCAAATGGTTTTGAGCTGAACCTTCACATTACACACAAACAATATAACCAGTTCATGTTGANTACTGCTGAATGATTCGTATTATGAATCAACAGTTAGACCAAAACTACATTTAATTATTACAACGGTAAAATCAAGCAGATTTATTTTTTGTTTAGGCCATAATATGTGTCAGTATACAGCTGTAAAAATAGTATAGTAATATTATACAATATACAGAAAAAATAGGTAACGATTAAAAGCTTGAAACTAATGACTCTATACAATATCTCTACAATCACAGTCGTTCAGAACGAAAAACCCCTTCCATGCCATCAACAACAGAGTTTGGGTGGGAAGGTTTCACATTCACTGTAGCACCATTGGTAGCTTTCTTCTCCAAGTTTGTACCACTAGTGCTTGTGTCGTCCATCTGCCTTATTTTTGTCAGCGTCACAGGGCTATTGAGCTTCAGGGTAGAAGCCACCCGGTCCCGCATATTCAAACCGCTTGTGATAAGGGCAGCAAAACCCTGCTGGTGAGCAAATGCGTATCCGGAACGCATGGACCTCGCACTGCGACGGAATGTTGAAGATCTTCGCACGTGAAGGTCTTTTGTTCTTGCCTTCGTTTTTGTGAGCCTCTGCTTCATCCGCACGCGGTCGGACAGCGACGCTTTTATGTTTGTCATGTAAAACCTGTAGGCTACTACAGGCAGGATCAAAATCACATTGGTCAGAATCAGTGTAAGCCAGAACTTGGCCGATGAAAACATACTGTATGCCACCCCTTGATATGAATAATTAAACACCGGAGCATAGAATGCCAGCATGAAACAAAAGTAGTATATAATGCTTCCCCAAATGAAGAAATGACTGAATCCTGTCCAGTAGCTTGTGTCCAGTGCACACTGAAACAAAATAGTTTACAATCATCATTTTAATAATCAATACTATCACCATCTGGGCATATATGCTATAATGTTTTTAAGGTAAAAAAAAAATGTTTTTTTTTTTATCAAATTAGGCTGATATAATACATGTACATTGTATTATTGGCTAATATCTACCATATTTAATAATATCTTCTTGGTGTTAACAGTGATAATCACACTTACATATTTGCATTGCGCTAACTTGAGATCAAAGAAAAATACCATTTTCAGAACCAGCCCGGTATATTTGTACTAAAACTGAAGAAGCAATAAACTATTTTGGAGAAAATCAGCTTACCCTTAAATTGACAGCGACAACAAGAATACTAGCAACCACAACTCCAAAGAACTGGAGGTCACTATTGTCATATCCAGTAGGACTGACAGCTCCGATCAAGGCACCGTACGGCACGAAGAACAACACCAGGGAGGATATGAAACCCTGGAAAAGAAATGGGGTGGCGTGAAGCCTGCAGCCAGGATTTGCAATTTTATCAAGAGATCCCGAAACTGGGTTATAATATGCAAAGATTTAAGAAAAAAAATTAAGTGAGGTATGTAGCCAAGAACAATATTTGTAAAGCACACAAATGAATCCCATATTGGAATTTATGTAAACATTTTAGATCCAATTTTCTATTAAAAAAACAGTACATAAACTGTCTAAGAAAGGGTGGTTGACTATTCTTCCGCTTTGATATTATTATGTACATTTTTTGTCCATCACGTTATATACCGGGTAATGACCATAAAAACAAATTTTAACTTGAACATCTTTAGAAGTTATATACCGTGGTTTCATTTATTTTTGTTGACATGACATTTCGTGGATTCACAAAATTGAGTAGTTCTATGAATAGTTTAGCTAAAAATACCACAGCTATCAATTGCATGTGAACATTTAAATGTAACGAACTAAACATGAAGCAGCCAGATTTTAATTTAATCATTTTTATAGTTTTTGTTTACGCCAGTATAACTAAATCACTACAGACTCAAACTCAAGAACACTGGAGTAGTTTTCCAGAAATCAACCAATACAAATATCAAACCAATGTAGTTTGTTTTTTATTATAACCAATACAACATGTGACTTTTACCTCCAGAACACTACGGCCGAACACTGCCTTGTTAAAGAGCATGTTGACTAAGCCAGGGTAGTAGAGCTTGGGGAACTTCAAAGAGTAGTAGTCATCCACATCCTGGAGAAAGATTACATGTGAAATGTTGCAGCAAAATCTACCAAACGTGTAAGACATACGAGCCGTGCTCTCTGAAAAGGTGCTTTTATGCATTGGCGTAAAGTTTCATCCCAGATAAGCCTGTGCAGTCCACACAGGCTAATCAGGGATGACACTTTCCACTTTTAATGCATTTTTCATTTAAAGTAATACTCTTCTTGATGAAAATCCCTGTTAGAGGGAAAGTGTCATCCTTGATTAGCCTGTGCAGACTGCACAGGCTTATCTGGGACAACACTTTACGCACATGCATTAAAGCCTTTTTTCACAGAGCGTGGCACAAAATTTGTTTTTTATATTTCTAGACAGACGTCAAGATTGCTGTGTGTTTAATATCCATGTATCTGCTACACAGGTGCAATTATATCACACAAAACTCTTCAAACTAATTTGTGACTCACTTATAGATAAATTGATTATATTTTATGAGTTTGTCTCATGACAAAAGCTTAGTGGTAATAAGAACGAATCTGAAGTACCAATCACAAAATAGTTGTTTAATTAAAATATTAATAAAGGATCTGCAAGCTTAACTGATATTCTAAAAAAAGTTTCTAATGTAGAGAGACACAATGTTTTATTGACAAACAACTGCCAATCTTGTAACACAAAAAATGTTTACTTGATAACCCTGTTTAGGCACTTTAAATGCTTAACAGCTTACGTTTGTCAAAGGGTAACAAATGCTATAGCATATATATTACTTAAACTTGGTGTAATTGTTCTAAATTATTTAGATAATTTTGCTGGTCCTGAAAAAGCACAGTATACAGAGTTTGCTTATTTGTGGCGTGTTCTGAGAAAACTGGGCAAAATGCTTGTGCGTAAATTGTCATCCCAGATTAGCCTGTGCAGTCCGCACAGGCTAATCAGGGACGACAATTTCTGATTTTATGGAGTTTTTGGTTTAAATGATGTCTCTTCTTAGCGAAAATCTAGTTTAGGCGGAAAGTGCGGACTGCACAGGCTAATCTGGGACGACACTTTACGCACATGCATTTTGCCCAATTTTCTCAGAACACCACACATTTATGTTTAGAAAATATTTTACAAAAATGTGGTTTGGAAGAATCTACCAATAAATCTGTAAAACCAACTACAAGATTGATTTTCTTAGGTGTTATGTTCGATACTATTAAAATGACTATGGAAATATCACCAGATTGATTGAAATAATGTTATTAGTGGAGAATTGGTTAGGAAAGGAAATTGCTTCTTTGAAAGAGATTCAACAATTTCTAGGCAAGCTGAACTTTGTTGGAGCATGTGTTAAAGCGAGCCATATATTTATCAACAGACTATTGAACTGGCTTAGGAAGGTATATGCATTGAACTGTGAACATGATTGTCATGCAATACCGGATGAAGTGAAGTTGCACTTTAAATGCAAAACAGAATAGTTATAAACGTAAACAAATAACTTCTAAACAATTCATTTAATTTAAATAGACCATTTCAGCACATTTATAAACTGGACATCAAAATGTAAGCAAATGGATTAATTGCTTATTTATAACTTACTGATATCAAACACAGAAAAATATTTAACCATTCAAAACAAAAGTAAACTCATATTTTCACCGGAGCTGGAAACAACAAGTTATCCAAATCATGGACATGCATTCAAAGAACAAAAAGCATTCATATTGTAAAATGATTGCCTTAGTCATGCAGTCTTGTAAGACAATCAAAATTCAGGTCTGGGTAAATTGTCTTCATGGAATAAACCATGTAGTCTATGATTTCAGTTCCATAGCTGAGCAAACTCATCAAAGGGAGATACATTTCATAAAATTAATACAAGGCACACAAAATTCGTATAAATACCTGATCAAAGATGCCCATGACGGGGAATGAGGTGTACATCACATTGTAGAACGAAATAAACCAGGGGTCGAACAAGGTCTGCAAAACAGAAACAAAATAAACTAACATAATGGACAATATATTTGACATGCTCAATGCTAATTTTTAACAAGAAAATTAGACATTGCGCTAATGCAAATTGTTTTTTTGCAGATTATTTATAGCACACCAAGAAAGAAATGCATGAAAAAAAGTAAGTTAGAAATTAATGCCTAGATTATACTTACAAAAAATGTAATTGCTAGCAATAGTTGTTTTCTGGGGTTGAGGAGTCCAAGAACACACTTTATTATTTAAGGTTATTATTAATTATTAAAAAATAAATAATGCTGCATGATGAGCATCTGGCTGCAATTCCGCTGGTATGAATCAAAACACTTACTTGAGCAGAAAATCCGCAGAAGAAAGCATACCAAAAGTGGCATAGGGTGAAAGCAAAGTTCTTGTAGAAAAAGTACTTTAGGAACTTGCACATGCGAAGGTACGACCAGCGCCCGTGTACTAGAAGCAGCCGCTCCAGGTATCTGTACAGAAAACTTTAAGAACTGCAGACTACTTTGAGAACTGCAGACTACTTTAAGAACTGCAGACTAAATGTACTTTAAGAACTGCAGACTACTTTAAGAACTGCAGACTTTTTTAAGAACTGCAGACAACTTGAAGAACTGCAGACTAATTTAAGAACTGCAGACTAATTTAAGAACTGAAGACTACTTTAAGAACTGAAGACTACTTTAAGAACTGTAGACTACTTTAAGAACTGCAGACTACTTTAAGAACTGCAGACTACTTTTAGAACTGCAGACTACTAGAAAACACAATGCTGATTATGGAGTCCAAGCTGGATGTGTTGCAAGTACGTTTCGCATAGAAATTGTGTATACACTTAGGAATTTAGTACATGTAGAGAATTATGCTTTTTCAAAATACAGAACTAACCTTAAAACAAGATATGTGTCCATAGAACACGGATCGGACACATTTCACTCATGTCTCAAACCTCCACTTATGTCAAAAACAAGATCTTTCATGGCAAAATTTTCTTTTTACCTCAAACTGTGTACTTGACCTTCAATTCAAGATAGGGAAAAGGGTAATACATGTATATGAGACACACCATTTCATCATAGTGGTCACACGTGGTAAGTAATTTTAAAATTGCACAATGATTGACCAAGTAACAGTTGACCTTTGACCTCTATAAGTGTGACTTTGACCATTGAGGTAGGAGAAGGCTGTTACATGCGACATAGTGTCTCTTCATTGGTCATTAGTTGTAGGCTATTTTTCAAATTGCATAATGAATGAAAAAGTTAAGTCTCAACAAGCTCTTTTATGGCAAAATATGACCTTTGACCTGAAAGTAAGACCTTGCTTGACCTTTGAGGTAGAAAAATAAGTGTTACATGTGACACGTCATCTATGATGGTTAACATTTGTGCCAAGTTATTTTAAAATCTATAAATATATGACAAATGTATTGCTGAGACAGGTTTTATTAAGTTTTTTTAAAGCCAAATTTTTAAGCTGTTTTATTTTTAAATTCTATTTTTTTTACCTTGAACTTTGACTATGACTTTTGAGGTAAGGAGACAGGTGTTGAATGTGACACGTGATCTTAACTTCATCTTAAGATGGTTAACATATATTTTGTGCCAGGCTATCCATCAATATATGGTTAGGTTATGCTTGAGACAGGGGGACGGACAGAGGGAAAATCAATAAAGAAAATACTGTAGAGAGGTGACAAGTATTGATTTAAACACAGTCACATCACTGTCGTATTTGATTGAACACCTTTCTTTAAAAGATTGTTAAAAGGTATGCAAGCTGCATGTCAACAGAAATTCAGATAGACGGGCACATGTTAATACACACGAACATATTAATCCCGCCAATCAATCCTAGTGAAAGACAATTAGGCCTACAATCTGCTATAACCCATATTAGCCAGGATATTCATCAACAACAGTAACTCAGGGTCTAATATTTCTATACCTGAACTGAGCAAAGGAGAAATCACTGGAAAGAACAGCCTGCATTCCTTCCTGGCCTGATATCCCAACACCAATATGAGCAGCTGGAATAGGAAATATAGAGCAATTATTGCATTGAGGGATATCCCCACACCAATATGGGCAGCTGGAAAAGAAAATATATATCAAGTATTGCATTGAGGGATATCCCCACACCAATATGGGCAGCTGGAAACAGGAAATATAGAGCAATTATTGCATTGAGGGATATCCCCACACCAATATGGGCAGCTGGAAA
>VMBQ01007095.1:22605-49555 GCA_007657795.1 Dreissena rostriformis | reverse complement strand
ACGAAAACGAATCATTTGATCAGTTATACTATTTTTAACCTTCTTTTATAAAAAAAATCGTACGCACTATTGAGATTAAAATAATAAAAACATATTTTACCTTCTTCTTCCGTGTTTGACGATACAAATTCCGCCATGTTTGTTGTTGTTGTTGTTGCTGTTGTCACAATGCGTGTTTATATTTAAATTGATATTTAAAATCTATATTTAGTCGTGGACAAACCGATCCAAGGGTCAGTGGTTCGAGCCTTGGTGCGGCTTACTTTTTTCTTTCTTATTTTAACTTTTTTTTTGTTTTATACTGGAGCACATAATTTCCGATGTTTAAATTTATCAATTTAAAGCTTTAATTAAAAAAAAATAAAAAAAGTGCAATTTAAGTGTGAACAAGTCCCTTTAAGAGTTATAGCTTTTTATAGAGTGAATGTTTACATTACAGACTCACGACACCTGATAAATCGATTGGATGGCCTTAACAAAGTCACAATTATTCAAGCGTTTGTATTTGGTAGAAAGAAAGAAAAAACATCCATGTATAGACGGACTTTTTTGTGGCAGAGTTGCATGAACTCGGTCGTCACCCATGGCCTATTCCGGTTTCTCTCTAACCCAGTAAGTTTTTCGACCGATGACAAAAGGACTTCATTGATGTTTGTCTGTCTGTCTTTGATTGTTTATTTTGTAAACACGAGGTAACTATATTGTTCACACGGCTTATTATGTATGAGCCTCGCTCTGTGAAAAGGGTTTTAATGCATTTGCGTAAAGTGTTGTCCCAGATTAGCCTGTGCAGTCCGCACAAGCTAATCAGGGACAACACTTTCCGCCTAAACTGGATTTTTGCTAAGGAGAGACTTTCCTCTTAACGTAAAATATCATAAAAGCGAAAAGTGTCGTCCCTGATTAGCCTGTGCGGACTGCAAAGGCTAATCTGGGACGACACTTTACGCAAACGTATTAAACCCCCTTTTCACAGAGCGAGGCTCATATTTAGTACGCCTTAGTTAGCTCGTCCCCACAACTCAACAAATCGTTTAAACGTTAGTTATGTCGTACTTCTTTCAAATCCGTAAAAAACAAATCAAATCCCCCATAATAATGCAGTACNCCCCCACCTCCCCCCCCCCCGATTACCTACGCCCCTGTTAAAATGCACACCATCTTGATTTGCCTGGCAACAAATAAAGTTGTCAATTATGAGGGAGGAGAGTAAAAAGATACGGTAATGTTTAAATGATCTCAGTACTCCAAGGCTGATGATAAATTTAATTTATTTGCGCGAATACTAACGTGTATTCTGTATTCAACTTGGCTTTTAATTTTGGTCTCTGTCTGTAAACGAGAGAATGAGTATTTACGCGTTCTGTGATGTATATGCATATACTTATGTAACGAAAACGAATCATTTGATCAGTTATACTATTTTTAACCTTCTTTTATAAAAAAAATCGTACGCACTATTGAGATTAAAATAATAAAAACATATTTTACCTTCTTCTTCCGTGTTTGACGATACAAATTCCGCCATGTTTGTTGTTGTTGTTGTTGCTGTTGTCACAATGCGTGTTTATATTTAAATTGATATTTAAAATCTATATTTAGTCGTGGACAAACCGATCCAAGGGTCAGTGGTTCGAGCCTTGGTGCGGCTTACTTTTTTCTTTCTTATTTTAACTTTTTTTTTGTTTTATACTGGAGCACATAATTTCCGATGTTTAAATTTATCAATTTAAAGCTTTAATTAAAAAAAAATAAAAAAAGTGCAATTTAAGTGTGAACAAGTCCCTTTAAGAGTTATAGCTTTTTATAGAGTGAATGTTTACATTACAGACTCACGACACCTGATAAATCGATTGGATGGCCTTAACAAAGTCACAATTATTCAAGCGTTTGTATTTGGTAGAAAGAAAGAAAAAACATCCATGTATAGACGGACTTTTTTGTGGCAGAGTTGCATGAACTCGGTCGTCACCCATGGCCTATTCCGGTTTCTCTCTAACCCAGTAAGTTTTTCGACCGATGACAAAAGGACTTCATTGATGTTTGTCTGTCTGTCTTTGATTGTTTATTTTGTAAACACGAGGTAACTATATTGTTCACACGGCTTATTATGTATGAGCCTCGCTCTGTGAAAAGGGTTTTAATGCATTTGCGTAAAGTGTTGTCCCAGATTAGCCTGTGCAGTCCGCACAAGCTAATCAGGGACAACACTTTCCGCCTAAACTGGATTTTTGCTAAGGAGAGACTTTCCTCTTAACGTAAAATATCATAAAAGCGAAAAGTGTCGTCCCTGATTAGCCTGTGCGGACTGCAAAGGCTAATCTGGGACGACACTTTACGCAAACGTATTAAACCCCCTTTTCACAGAGCGAGGCTCATATTTAGTACGCCTTAGTTAGCTCGTCCCCACAACTCAACAAATCGTTTAAACGTTAGTTATGTCGTACTTCTTTCAAATCCGTAAAAAACAAATCAAATCCCCCATAATAATGCAGTACATGGCTTGGAATTGTAAAAAAATGGTGACAATAAATCGGGTTCTGAACAGTTATCTTACTATACCCATTTCGCACACAATATTTGCGTCTAGAACATTTATAAATAACGGTCAAAAATAAAGTCAAACGAACAGAGGAAATCCCGAAATCGATATTTATATGCCGTAAAAGACCTATGGTATTCCGGTCAAAATCACATTCATGTAATAGTTTTCGGAAAATCCAAACTTTTTAAAAAAAGATTTAGTTATGTGAAAATAGTGTAAATGTATTCGGGCGACTCATGGACAATATGGTAAGGTCTGAGTATTGTTGGCTTTAAAAGATGGTATAACTACATCTATTTAACTATAACTATATGGTTTGATATTAATATAAAATCGAATGGTATGGTAATTATATAAATATCAACGTTGAATTATTATAATTTTCATGTTTTAACAACAGAGTATTCTCAGACAGAAGAAATGATTAGTAACGACTATAATTATACCATTTATAGGCATTTATTTATACCTTTATATATAGAATAATTTCAACGTGACCATTATATTTATATCGATCCAACATATTCAACACGATATACACGATATACCAACTATAAACGCTTGAATAGTTTCAACAGGTTTTATCAAGGCAGGGGAGGTAAGCACCACATAATAAATAAAGCTTCTTCCTGGTATTCCACTGACACTTCAACTTGCGTTTATTAAATTGTATATACGTTATACATTTCAAAGGTGAACGGAATTTACTTGTTTATCCAAAGGTGCGTTAGTTTATACGTAATGTCATATGATATTTTTAATATTGAATGGCTTTTCTATTGTGTGTATTCTAAATAATTCACTCACTGACATAGTTTGTGGTGGGAAATCGAAAGTAGGATTTTGATAAATTCCTAAATATCTATATTTATTGTTAAATTCTCAAAAGCGAATGGAATTTACTTGTTCATCCAAATGGTGCGTACGTTTAATGTAATATGTTTTTTATTGAGATGGCTTGTTTTGATTGTTTATATGCTAAATAATTCATTGGCATATTTTGTGGTTGGAAATCGAAAGTAGACCTGATTTAAAAAAATATCTCGATATTTATTTTAAACTATTTTAGAATGTCAAACTTGGTATATGTACAATTATACTGTGATAAAAAGTAATGTCGTTGTTTGTTTTTATCTTATTGTATAGCTTCAGATGTTTCATCTTGTTCATGTGTTGCATTTAAGCACTTGAAATCGAAAGTACAACACAGGATGTTTCTGGTAAGATTTGACGTATTGGGAAAAAGATGTGTGTTTCGTGTTACTAGTCCGTATTTCCTTATTGGTTATTATTTAAAAATTGAAACTAAAAAGGGTCCTTACCGCCATGCTATCGTATTACTTATATATTCTTTCCAGGGGCATAGCTTTATCGTAGATAGAAGATAAATATATAGACGGAATAAGTGTGAAATGAAGCAATAAAATGTGTTGTGACAGGGAGTTTTATCTGTGTCTTTATTTAACTAATTGACATTGAACGCGTTTAAAACAGTATATTTAATTTTGATGAATGTTAATGTTTTGTTTTATTGTTTCACTAGTCGTTCAAACGCACTCAGTTGAACCGACAACTAATTCGCCATATTTTCATGACACTTTGGAAGACACTCCCTGCCAAAATACTTCATGCTTCAATACATGTCAAGATTGAACTTACAAATTAAAGCTTCTTTTAACTCGCATCCATCTACGTTGTAAATATACATTATATTATTCTTGGTTGTTCCTTTTAGAATGTATGTGCGTACAGTGTCGTCCCAGATTAGCCTGTGCAGTCCTCCGCACAGGGTAATTAGGGACGACACTTTCCGCTTTAATGATATTTTCGTTAAAAGAAAGTATCTTCTTAGCAAAAATCTACTTAACGCGGAAAGTGTCGTCCCTGTTAAGCCTGTGCGGACTGCACAGGCTTAGCTGGGACGACACTTATCGCACATGCATTTAACCTCCTTTTCCCAGAGCGAGGCTCATATTTACATAGTCTTAATTTTTTGTTCCAAATTGTACGTTCTAGCTTTTGAAAACATTGTTTTATATGGAAACATTGGGCAAACTATAATGAATAGAAACATAGAATACATACATGTGTTGTATATTTTAAAATGTATACGAATCAGTTATATGAACGAGAAATGAGATATAATGTATAATAAGAGTTGGCATTATTAAGCAAGGACTAAATTGCCGATAAAAGTTTAATAGGCGTTGTTATTTCCCCTTTTGGACGTTGTATACAACAAGCCATTTGCCTATTATGAGCGAAGCCCCTTGGTTTTTGAGGAGGTACTTAATTAGTAGGTCTTATTTGTTTATTCTGTTTCCAGCCATTAAAAGTCAAAGAAACGGAGGAATTGTGCAAGTTTTATTAATTTAATATTGATCGCATCGAGGGGCTACAATATTTACGATTGCAAGAATATTGTATTTTCCTTGTGTTGTCTGTTCGAAATTATTCCTGCTGTGGTAACCATAAAAACGATGATACTGTCGATGCTAGTGATAATGATAATAATGATCATTTCCATGATGATGATGGTGAAAGCGGAAGTATTGTAATGACGATGATAAGTGTAATGGTATGATTGAAGTGATTCTTTTGTGGTGGTTGTGGTGGTGATGATAATGAACGTGATGAAAGTGATGTTGAAAGTAATGACTACTGCATCTATTTGCGTGCTGAATTCATATGTTCTAATGACTACTGCATCTATTTGCGTGCTGAATTCATATGTTCTTTCTCCATCAACTGATCATAATTATTAATTATATTTTTCAAACATTTGTTAAATGTAATTAATAAAACACTTCCATTGAAATGTGATTGATCATTATGATGCTTGGGCAATATTATCCAACACCATATACGGTTAATACGTGAACAACTGCCGTGCAAATCAGACCGATTTTTACGCAATTTAAGACGAAAAATGCTTCTGTTTTACGGATTGAAACACAATCACATGTCATAACGACTCTTAAAATAGTTTTTATTCATTTAATAAGACGTAATGTGCTCAGATTCCGATCGCGCGTATAGTGTGTTTACTTAATATTTCAGTACACGTCCCATTCTAATAAAAACAACTGTGTACTAGTTTCTTACTAAAACGCCATCTGTAAAAAATTCCATCAGTCTTGTTCATGTTAAAATGTTCTTACTTTTCATTACAAATTCTATCTCATTTCCCGTTCTTCGCCATGACTGATTCGTATGAATTGTGAAATATTGTGTATTTGTGTTTTATAGTCGTTGAATTAAATCCGTCAGTATCCGGTGTTTAATATAAAACAAGACGTACAAACGATGTAACTTGTTTGACAGATGCCATGTTGATAATTTAATAGTAATCAAGCGGTATAGAATATAGTAGTTTTAAGTAATTGTATGTATGACATTTTAGTTATCATAGAGGTTTCGAAGTAAAGTTAGGACATTTTAAATACGAAAGGGCAGCTACACTCTAGCAGGAAGCAAATATAATGCGTTTTTAAAATGTAGTGTTGAAAGTTATCACACATGAATAAGCAATCTTAGTTAGAAGTTTGGATGTGTATTTTATTTGTATACTTACAGTATTATTTTTTTTACCAGCAATAGTAATATTTATGATCGTTAATGCTAATTGACACTAGCAACGTAACTGCAATATTTGGATTAAAAACTAATTATTGTTTATTTTTTTCTCTTTGTTTCAGATACAAGCAATCGCCGCATGGTTTTGAATAGGGTCTAAAACGTATGACGATGGCTGGTAAGTAATCACTTATTTAAAACAAAATTAAATTGTATGTGTGGGTATTATATTTTTATTTGAGTATTTCTCCTTTCGTTTTTTGTCCCAATTGTGTATGTATTTTGTGTTTTGCATTTAAGCAATGAATTTAAGTTATTAAATTGTATAATAACCACTCGCTTAATGTGTATCGCATGCCTTGCGTTATTCTAACTGATTTGCAAACGTGGGAATAACAATGTTTGAGATAAGTTTGTATACGGGTTACTCATACGTACGGTATGATACCGTATGCCTTAACCCATTTATGCCTAGTGGACTCTCCCATCCTTCTAGATTGGATCAATTTATTTCCAAAATTAGGGATGTCTCGTATATTTATTTCTATTTTTAGAATATTTCTTACAGAAATTCCTTTAGGCAAACAGCGCAGACCCTGATGAGACGCCGCATCATGCGGCGTCTCATCTGGGTCTACGCTGTTTGCCAAGGCCTTTTTTTGACGCTAGGCACAAATGGGTTAACCATTTTCATACCTATTTCACATATTGTTATTACCATTTTGCCAATCAGTTATAATAGTTTTTCCCAATGACCGAACTGCAGATATAATACCATGTTTGACTTTGTCAGGGTATGACAGAAATACGTCTAGCAGCGAGGAAGAGGAGGGTGAGATCATTACGTTTTACACTTTGTGAACAAGTATTTTGTTATTTTTTAAATACTATATTATCTAGGCAGTAAAAATTGTATAAAATTATTGTTTAATGTTCTTTTTTAACCTTGTGATACATCTATGGCAATGAATGAATTCACTCTGGTCATGTATGTTGGTTTAGATGAGTATCGCTCATTATTATAGTGTTGCTGCTAATTGAGTTGATGGTGGTGGTGAGGATTATGATGGCGCAGCTGATGATAATATTGGTTATTGTTGGTGTCGATGATGGTTATGATTATGATGATGATTATGATGATGACGACGACGACGATGATGAAGATGATATTGATGATGATGATAGTGATGATGATTAGAATAATGGTGATGATGACGATAATGGTGATGATGAAAAGTAGATTCGTAATTTATTGCAGAAACAAAACCCAACTTACGAGATATATTCCGTAAACCAACTGGTTCGAGCAATCGAGAACAAGTGCGAAAAGACACAGCACGAATTAAGGATGACCCTTCTACTACAAAGTCCTCCAAGAACAGGGAGCACTCCAAGGGCGAAACGCTAGAGGACGAATACGGGACAAGAAAGAAGACATCCCGCCCTACAAATGTGACTGGTAAAATAAGAAATAAAGATGAACCCAAGAAAGAATCTACCGATGATTTCATGGCCATATTCGGGCGGCCCACATCGGAAGACCGCCCAGTAAAAGCTGGGGTTAGGAAAAGCATCTCGCCTCAAAGATCTGCATCAGGTAATTCAATACTAGATCTGTAACCCTTTGCATGCTGGGAAATGTGTCGTCTGCTAAAAAGTCGTCTGCTGATTTTCTAAAATAAGCATTTTCTTCGATTTGTTTTTCAAAGAATACTATCAGAATAGCGAACAGTTTGGATCCTGATGAGACGCCACATTCTATGACGTCTCATCTGGATCCAAACTGTTTGCAAAGGCCTTTACAATTCGGTTCCAGCACTGATAGCGTTAAAGTTACCGAATAAGTATGTATGATTTAAAAAAGATATCATAGTATAGACATTTCGTCGAGTCATGTGTAAGCGTATAAAGTGTTAAACGTAACGTCATACAGTGAAGTTGATGTTATTCCAGTAACCCCGTATTTACAGTTAACATTTGGGTTATTCAGGGAAATACAAGGTTAATGCTGCATATCTGACTTCTATAAATATACGAATCGGTACACTTAAAGCGAGTATATACGATTTTATTGCGAACATTGTATTCGTGCAATCTTAAACCAACATAGGAATGTAAAAGAGGAGTGTCTCTCAATATTAATTAACAATCGTTATATGTTACCGTAAAAAAAAATATTGTTTACTGCCATGAAAAAAATAACAAACCTGTTAAGCGTTATGCTATAGAACATTTAATATTTATTCTTAAACATAATTTTCTTTCTCTCATGTTTCCATTTTGACAAATGTTCCTATCAAGTCAAGTTTCATGTGGGATGGACAAAAAACTATTAAATAGGTCAATTTTTCCCAATATTTATGAAAATTTGTCAAAACATATGTAAAATGATATATTTGCATAGTTTGAAACTAGGTCATTTCGGGTTTATTGTTGTTGTGGGTGTAATTCATAGTAATATAATATATTTAATAAATTTGCAGACTAATGTGCATATGTTGTTAATGACAACCATGGTTATGTATACAATTACATAAAACATATTATACATTCCTGGTATTATCCATTTTGTATTTCAATAGATGATTCTGAAGAAGATGAAGAAAAGCAACCCGTAGCTAGGCATACACCAGGATCAAGCGTCTCTTCGGGATCCCACGACGATCCGTTCAAGAGGCTTCAAGCAAGCATAAAAGGCAATTCCCAAGCTAAATGATATCCATAACTTTTGCCAATCNTGAAACCTATTATAAATTGGTGGTCGTTTTTGTAATTAAACAGGAGATTCTGAAGAAGATGAAGGAAAGAACACAGCTACTAGGCAAACACCAAGATCAAGCGTTTCTTCCGGATCGCGTACATATCAGTCAAAAGAAAAAACTGAATCATCGCCCGTCGATCCGTTCAAGAAGCTTCAAGCTAGCATGAAAGGAAATGCACAAGATAAGGGAAGCGATAAGCATGGTCAATCAAAATCCCACTATGATAATGAAGAATCCTTCTCCGACTCGTCACGGGGTAGTTTAAGTGATAACGCTGATGACAGAACTCCTGACAATCCGTTCAAAAGGTTGGTAGAGTCAACCAAAGGTACAGACCATAAAACGTTTAGGTCCAAAAAGGAAGAAACTGATAGCTCTTCTTCAGATGAGTCTGATGCCAGTGTCCAATCTGGCGAGGAAAATAACCCTTTTATGAAAATGGTAGCTGATGTAAAAACGCCTAAAAGTAAACCTGTTAATTCCAGCAGCGTGAATAGCTCCGCGTCTAAACAACCGTCGAGAAAACCGACCGAAGATTCAACTTCAAAAAGCGCAGGTAACTACAAATAATGATTAACTGTTTGTCTGTACCTTTGTTTTTGTTTTATGGGCACTCATGAAATATCATTTTCTTTATTTCCGATTAGACAAGGCTGGTTTGGTCAAAGACCGAACCGACGGACAGGACCTGTAAGATATTGTAAGGTCCGGCCCGTGGCTCAAGTTTGCAGGCATCTGATTGGTCCAGTTTTGCGCATCGTTATTATTTGACGAATGCGGGTCAGGACGGTCCAAATCCATGATGGCCGAGTCGTTTTATAAGATAATATGATTATTAAGTGAAATAAATATCAATTTGTGTGTTTGGAATCGCAATAGGAATTTATTATAATGAGTATCGTCATTTCACCGTCATGATGTTGGCTGTAAATCTCCATCCATTATTTAGTTTTTGCTTTCCTCTTGCAGAGCCCAGTCTAATAGATATGTTAATACAACTGTTGTTTTTATCACTTATTCATAAACGTTTGTGGGTCGATTTGGTGTAAATAAATTAATGTTATAATGTACCTAAAATGTTCCTAAGGCGCCATTATAAAACTATTGCAAATTTAGATAAGTTTGCAGCATTTGAATCCGCTCCATTAAAAAAGCTTTTTCAACACATTCCTCGCACGGAAAACAGCGCACACGCTACATATACAATTAGGCATTCGAGATGTTTTAACATCACAAATAATAATAGCGTTGTTGTTTATTCGTTTTGAACTACATGCCGAATTTTCATATACATCAACACTAAGTAAACATTTATTTTTGCTTTAGGACAAAACGAGAGTAATTGTGTTATGCAAATAGTTATTTTTAAGAAGTGATCAAATGTTCACCATTATTGAATTAAAAAAAAACACATTATATATATCGATTCAGTTTGGTGACATGTTTGAATGTTACACATACAGGCGATTTTGCAACCCGGCCACCAAATTTCACAAGTCAAAGGCAGTTCAACGATCTTCCTCCGAGTACTCCACAGAGTTCCCAGGGTAAATATAACAAAAGGAAATTAATTGATAATTCAACATTATATGTGTTGCTAGGTTTATTATTGGAAGGCCTTTTGAATAAATTAAGTAAACTATGTATAGTAAAATGAACTAAAGTGTTAACGTTTATAAATCACACACTTTTAATGCGAGTAATTTGTGAGTTTTGCAGTAGCCTTGTCAGAAAATGCTCATGTAGTAACATCGTTGATTTAAAGTCGATGGAATGCTTTATAAATCCACGTTCGCTTTTATTTGAATCTTAGTTTTTATCATTCGAATTATATATTAATATCCACAATTGTATCGACTAATCGTATTTTAAATTCTATTTTTTAATTTATATTTGAAATAATACACATGCAGGTGAATTTTCGGCGCCAAGACCGCCTCCATCAACGCAAAGCATGTTCGAAGAAATGACTCGCATTTATTTTACTAAGACATGTTATGTCAAGTAAAATATAAATACTTATGAAAAGGATTGTACGTGGGTCAAAGTCAATAATCAGTATATGGATGTGTTTACATAATTTTAGACTGCATGCTTTTTCATTAATGCACGATGTACTTTTAGAATTCGCATTACTTAACTTAAATTATCTTAAAACGATAAAATGTTCAAACGGCTTGTGCTTTTTCCACAGGCGGACAAAATCCCATGGCGCAAATGCAAATGCTTCAACAAATGCTCGGAGGGCAAGGTAACTCGAAATATAATTTAATAATTAGTTATTGTCGTGACGATAGAGCCTGTATATACACAGATCGATGTTAAGCACAACCAATATTTTACCACTTAAATCAAATGACCCATTTATAAACAACTGAAAAAAAAACTTCGAAAATAATCAAGACATTTAACTTCTGAAATATCATTTTCAATTAATATTTTATAAGTCAAAAACAGTTTTGTATTTAATTGCAGTGCATGGTATACTATTTGCATTGCATTGTCTAAACTATTGGAATACAAAACGTTANAATTGCAGTGCATGGTATACTATTTGCATTGCATTGTCTAAACTTTTGGAATACAAAACGTTATAACCTGAACATTTATTGAATGAACTTTATCGTGTAAATGTTAATTTTAAAGATTCAATAAAACTGTGAAATATTTGTTCTGATTTAAAAGGTGCACAAAACCCCATGGCACAGATGCAAATGCTTCAACAAATGCTTGGAGGCCAAGGTGTAAAATCATTTTTATTGGTACAATCTAGGGCGGTTTCGCTTCTGGTTTCCACCACTGTAAATGATGTAAACACAATTGTCGCATATGGTTTTGATACTAAATTTAGTTGTATATCTTATCGTCATCAAAACTTTAATGAACATTTTAATTCCCTTTAAATTAAAACGTTTGTGCTTAAGCTTCTGAACACTATACGGGGACTCTTAAAGGAAAGTTCTATAGAGACTCGCACAACACGCTCATTGTAGTAGTCTGAATTTTACTTNAGGAAAGTTCTAAAGAGACTCGCACAACACGCTCATTGTAGTAGTCTGAATTTTACTTAATTACAAAAATAACAAAACCTATTGAATACTTAACTTGTATACAAATGCAAAACATTATGTACATCTTCGTTTTGCAGACTGAAGTTGCGGGTATATTAAATGCCCATATGTTAGCTATTATGGGCTTAAGCTTTTGTTTTCTTAATATAGCTATAGACACTTTATATAATACGTCCAATTTATTATCATATCGATATTACCTTTATATTCAATGAAGCTACTTTATTTTTTAATTCAGTGTACTTTATTAATCTTAGTTTACTAATTTTAAGACGTTTTATTTTTGCATTTTAAAGCTGGTCAAGACCCGATGGCGCAGTTAAACATGCTTCAGCAAATGATGGGTGGACAAGGTATGCCAATATGTGTCAGTGTAGTCACTTCGTTGATTCATTGGTCTTTAACACAAACATGTGTGCACATTTTTGTTTAACAGTAATTTAACTATATTTTGTACAGTGATAATTTGTCTTGATAAGGAATCTAGTAGTCACACATGAAACAATGAAAGTGAGTGCATGAGCTATCTACTCTGAGATCCAAACGATAAATCAAACATGTTATTAATATTTACAAATGTGTTTTATCTATAGACAGTTGCCAACTATTGTCTATATTATACGTTATTTGTGTACTTTAAATTATGATTTGACACTGTTCAAATGCTAAATTATGGTGTACCTAAACTAAGATTTCAATTTAGGTGGCGATATGATGAACATGCTAGGCCAAGCAGGTCGAGGTAAGACAATTTGTAAAAGGTTTCAAATATTAAACAATCATGAATAAATATAAGCCCAAACTTAACTGCACTTTTTGCCTACCAGGTCCATGACTGTGTCAATTGTCTAATCATTTAGTGTTGACTTTTTGTAATAAATAAAACAAATAATTTTCAATGAATTGTCCATGTGGGATATTGTTTGTTTAATATATGTTCAAAGAAGAACGCACCTTTTGTTTAAATAAATTGACATTTCACTTATAACCAACCACATACTCGTTCACTCACCAAATATTCTTTATATCATCTTGGTCAGAAACTAGTTTTACTCTGTTGTCTGTGAACCATGTCAATTTGGACAAGCGCAGCCAGTATTGACCGAAAACCAGTTCTACTGTTGTTTAACACATCGGATTTGACTTACAATGCCTGAAGATGATAGTATAGGCCATACGTCGGGAACCACGTTACCTGAAAAACGCTGTGTTTCTATGCTTCTTGATTGACTGATAGTGATCAGCCTAGCAAAATTTTGTAATCATTAATAACTAATAAGACATTGTATTGGTTTTCAAATCTGATTCTGAAGTCAAATTCAGCAAAATCAAACGAAATATTTTCAAAATTATAACAATGCAGGTGGTATTCGCTTTATCATATTATTTATTTTCGTAATTGACTTTATCCACTTAACTGACCGTAGTTTTGAGGACTTCATTCGAAGAGTATCCAACCGTAACGTGTCATTCAATTGGTCCTTAGTTGGCTCATCAATTTCTATGAATACTAAATTGTGCCGGCCAATTTCCTCATGGTGTATAATGTAGTGAGCACGGAATAAACACATTGAGATCCGATGATGAGTATATGATGACGGCACACATTTCAGGCCGTGGCCGAGGAATGGGGATGGGTAGAGGATCAAGAGTTAATTGGGAAGACGAAGATGCAGGTAATAATGGTTATATTGATAAGGGACACTCACACAATTTAGTGCTGGTGAAACTGTCTCTTTAATAAAAAGTGGAATTTTTAAAATAGAATTGTTTGATCTTCTTTGAGCGTTTCTTTTTGTTAATAAGTTTTCTTTTTATTAAGTCACTTTTTAGAGCATTCAATGCTTTGGATTACAATTATTTCTAAATAATATTTATATTTTACAAACATTAAAGTNTTTTTTTTTTTTTTTTTGTAAAATCATGAATTATTTATGTTGTAAACACTGTATGCTTACTTTGTCCACTTGGGCTTTTGGCCTTCTGGATGTGTTGTTTAATAAACAAACATGCAAAACATGCATATAATGTATCCTATTGTCGGGTTTGACGTGTTAAAGTGTAAATCAGACCATTTGTGGGAGAAAATGCTTAGTACGCTTAATCATTTCTTGCCGCTGATATTTTGCTGATTCAAAGGCGCCTGATATATTTTTTATATCAGGCCAGTAGGCGTTTTTTTCAGTCAAATTTGGGAAATACATCATACGACTCATGACCAATTATGAAATCATCATTTTCGGTAAAAAACGAATCAATATCAACAAAACAAACAATTTGTATAACAAGATGTACTATAAACACGTCAAACGTAGTATAACATATTCTTTACCTCTTAAAATACAGAGTTGTAGCGTGTATATTTTACTATTTCTTAAAAATGGTGGCGTTGAGGTATGATAAACAGAAACATAGATTACTGTCATATAGTTTTGTAATACATCAGGCTCGAAACGAAAAAAAAACAACTGCTGTGGAAGCCTTGCCGTTATTGTATTCAAAGCCTCGCCTGATACACTTTCCGCATAAACTGGATTTTCGCTAAGAAGAGACATTATTCAAACGAAAAAATCCATAAAAGCGTAAATTGTCTGCCCTGATTAGCCTGTGCGGACTGCACAGGCTAATCTGGGATGACAAATTACGCACAAGAATTATGCCCAGTTTTCTCAGAACACGACACATATGAGCACAGTACAACAACCAAAGAAACAACAAAGAAAGAATGCCGGAACAGAGCATAGTAAAATAAATTCAGTTAAACTACAAAACTAATAAGCATATATATATTGATTGATTTTTGAACATTGTAAGCGAACGGAATACTCTCCGCATATATTTTCCTGGATCACGATTAGTAAAACTATTTAAATAATTTAATTATTCAGGTAACCCTGCCACCTCCAACCCAGCTTTCCAGACCGATAAAATGTTCGAGGGCTTTCCTGGTATGACAAACGGAGCAGAAGGTAAACGAATCGAGACTTTAAAGACATATTTCACTAGCACTGTACATAAGTTGCCAATTTCTTCAAGACGTATATAATATTAGGATATTTAACACTACGAATTCAAGTGCTAAGTGCGTTATGGTGTTATACTGAATAACGATCCAAGTTTCAGAGTATTTAATAATATTCAATACTAAATAAACATTATTAATTCATAAATAAACATTATTAATTCCTATTATACAGGTAATTTTGGGGCACCAAATCCATCTTTCACGACAGAAAGCATGTTTGGCGATTTTTCTGGTATGGCTAACGGTGCCGGTGCAGAAGGTAAATAGATCATATTTTTAATACTGCCGTAGGGATTCATTATTCCAATATTTCACAAGGAATATGATGTTTTAAATCTATATTAATTTTCTGGCAATAATAATTATGGTACAATGATCGAGCTTGTGTTTGTATTTAGTAATTTACCGATCGATGAGATTATATAATAATAGGAAAAGAACCTTTGCCTAGTAGTAGATTCTGTTGAAATGCATTTAGTTAGATGATAATGGTCAATATTTAACTACTACATATCCATTGGAAAACTAACTAACCTCGTGTAATGCAATGCCTACATGACTTTTTTCTAAATGAACGAATACAGGTGATGCTGCGACCGCGGACGCGGATACAACTGAAGCAACTGAAAAGATGTTCGCAGAAATACAGCGCTTGGTCGCGACAACCCAAAGTAAATAACGGAACAAAACAATCGATAATACACATTTAAAATGATAACATATGTTCTTTTCTAAAGAATAACGTGCTTTAAGTAAAAACGTACAAGTACATGTAATATTTGTACCAAATAAAACCTGCATAAATTATAATTTGTGTCCCTGAAAATTTTATTTGCCAAGTCCCTATTGTCTTGAAAAATATCAAGCTTATATTATTACAACCCACTTTACTGTAATCGTTGGGTC
Organism: Dreissena rostriformis; assembly: GCA_007657795.1. Lineage (NCBI taxonomy): Eukaryota > Metazoa > Mollusca > Bivalvia > Myida > Dreissenidae > Dreissena > Dreissena rostriformis. Next base: position 33,670 of record VMBQ01007095.1, on the reverse strand, counting down.
TTTTTATCACTAAATGTTGAACAATATCAAACTAATGTTATCACAACCAACTTTACTGAAAGTGTTGGGTCTTTTTTTTAACTAATTGTCTTAATAAAACTTAATATAAACATATAGCAAATACTTGGTAAGTGTTTTATCATGATACGATTATTTTTATCAGGCTTGTATCATATGGAAAACAACCGTTAGCGCAACTATCTTTATTCTATATTTGCTATTTTATAAATCATTTTCTAACATTAGTTTCGACATTAACCAAAACTATGACGCCTTAGATTTCGCGTTCTGCTTTCGCCTATAGTAAAGTGTATGTTTATTTCATTTCCTGTTTGTCTGATGATGCGATACAATATACGTATCCCGGAAAAAAAACATTTTTTGGAAAAACCCACTAATCTGCTGGTACAAATAAAGCTGACTTATTTATAATCCTTTCAAAATCACACACCGTATCAACCGTTAGGATTTAAAGTAAGCTATCATTGGTTGATATAGTGGACCATCGTTATTTGTACCGGGGTAATTAGTGGGTTTTTCTAAACTCGTGCTTTTCCGGGATAGGTCTATTATTAACATTTGGAATGATAACAATATAACTGTTCCTTTCCAACCTAATTCTACAATATGTATATTTAAAAACGTGCGATTCTTTGTTTTAAATTGAATTTTAAATTTCGTTTGAATAGTATAGTATGACTGGTTAAAACGCAAGCTATTATTTGTTATATGCATGATTTCATTTCCTTTGATTGAAGGTGATGACCCAATACCACTTCTCAAAGCAATGATTGAACCTACCTTGACAGGTGACGCAAGTTGATTTCATTTTTAATTTTTTCGTTAGCTGATACATATAATAATGCACAAGTATCTGACTAAACATTATTTTGCAATTATTCGCCTTTTTGATAACAAACCAATATCATCAGCGAAGTTTTATTGACCAAGCAGCCTTCAACCTAGAAAAAAAAAATGTTTTATTTGAATATAGCTTTTATTTTGTTTTACTTATTAAGCTGCAATCGGTGTTCTTTGTTCAATGACGCGACAACACTTACTTATTATGTCAAATTTGTCCGTATGCGTTGCTATAGTTTTAATATGACCATTGTGTATGAAATATTGACGGTATTATTAGATACATATAGTTTACTCTTGTCTTCTACAAATTGAAATATAAACGACTGCCTTCATGGTGCTTTAAGTTAATAGTAGAGCAGCCTTTAGGTATGAATTTGTAATTTATACAACAATGACGTTGGGCAAAAAAAATTAAAAAATCATACTTTGTGAAGCTGTCTAACTAGTGTTGTGTTTATATGTTTGTATGTATTATATTTATTAGTTTAATATGTACGTTTTCAACAGAGGAGGAAAAGATTCCTGTCACCATTGAATCGTTGATGGCAAAACCAAGAGGTATAAATACTTGTTGGAAGTGATCAATTCAGTACAGCTTATGCGTCGTTTAAAATATTTATAAATGTTTTAGTATATATGTTTATTTTATGTTTTACACAAGGGGCTTGTTTGTTAATCAGGGCCCAAATGAATTTAATAACTGGCAAGCGTTTTGTTTTACAATAATAACTATTGTTCTCATGCGATTTATAATAGAAATTATCTGCTGAGCTTGACTTTTAATTCAGCTTATTGTTGTTCTGAAGCTGTAACATTTTTTTTGTGTATTGAATCACATAACATTTGTATTAGATCACATGACCATCACACAATGTTTTTACTGATCTTTATCTTTGTAGGAACTGAGGGTATGATCTAATTTAGAGGTACGTGTTCATTTTGTTTATTGGAAACTATGCATAAACAATGTTTATAACTTTAATAATATGTATGCTCAATTATAAGTCAATAATGTATTTTGTTCGGGATTCGGTTGTATTATTTAATTATCACAATCACCATTTTAAGATAGGTATTTAATGACCAGAAGACTTCCGATTATATTTAAGAATCACGTCATAGGCGTTTGTTCTCTTTTGTTTTAATGTTTTTTTACACTATTAACGTCACACTTATTTTGAACATTATTTTTATTCCAGATTGACGAAGCAGAAAACATATGAAGACTATATAAGAGAACATATGTTCTGCAAATCTATATCCTGAAAGCTTTTATATGCGTGAAACAATATGAATTCATGGTAAACTAAAGAAACTTTAATCTATATATAAAGGTAAGATACCAATTAGAAGCGTTGAAATTGATTATACTTGACATGTATTTGTAATGTGTACATCGTATTTAAGTCTTTTTGTTATAATACGATTATTGTGTTGGTTTTTTGTTTGTTTTGTTTATCATGTTCCTTATATGTCCCTTTGCCTGGTTGCCATACTATTTAGTGCCGTACGAGCACCACAAACTGACCAACACATTGCGACGAATGTGGTATTGTCATTAAAATAGCTTCAAAATAATAGTTGAACAATCGTAATTATGTAACCAGCGTCACTATTAACAATATTTGTATCTGCCATTCTTGTTTATAATCTCTAGCACAGGGAAGTGCGAGTGTTAACTATACCTTCACATTGTGTATTGAACGCAATATTTTGCTCCAGAAATGCTTTCACAACGTGACCTCGTAAAACGCCATCATATCTAGAGAGCGTATAACCGTGCCAGACCGGGAATGATGTAATTATGAATTCATGTTAACCTTTATAACTATATACACTAATGTCATTTCAGAGGAAATCCCGGACGACGACACCGGAATAGCAGATGCTAAGCCCAGTGTTCGTCTCAAGGAAATGGGTAAATTTAGCAAACTTACAGTTGAACAGCCACATGTTCCTATTTCATACCATTTTGTTTTTCAAACGAGTCGCAAAAAGGATGCCGTATAATCGATCACGTAGAACTAAAAAATCTATATTATATGTGAAAAATAAACACAAGTTTGTGTTGGTTGTATAGCACGGCAATCAAGATACGCCTAAAGAATATTTTTCAGATACACACTGACCATTACGAAATCCTTTCAGTGATTACCTTTACCTCCCCTCTCACTTTCTTTTAGTTCTATAGCTTGTCAACATTAACAAGATACTTGTTTATTCTATAAGCATAAATTAAAAGCTTGACTTATGTCATATGTTTTTTTTATCGGTTTTTCTTTAAGCACGTGTTTCACGTTTAATGGTACTTTAAAATATTCATGCATTAAGGTTATTATCAGGTAAAAGTTAGCGCGCTACTTTATGAAACTGTCATTATATGATTGGAGATGTGACAATAATGAATAATAATACTTTCAAACTCTATTGAATCGAATAATTCGTTCATGTAAGTAATAAATGTAATTATAATTTCAATAATATTCCGCTGAAATATAATTATATTCAATATGATCCATGGAAACAAGGAAAGGGACTCTATTATAGCGCATAATAACCAAGTTAATTCGTTCAAGTTATGCTACAACCGTATAGTATAAATACGTTTAAAATCTTCTTTCTTGCTTTATGTAAGTTAATTTAAAACTATCTCGTCGATTTCATTATTTCGTGAATTGTATTTTGTACGTCATATGTTGAACGGTTATGCGATGAATCTATGAGGTAAACTGTTTACATTGACTATTTAACAGAAGAAGACCGTAAAGCGGGCAGAGGTGTATGGTCAGGTGAATTCAGACCACTGAACCCTAGACCGGGTGAGTGAAAAATAGTATATAATTTAATGAATGCGTTTTATAAGTTTGTATCGAGAGTATCAGGAATCCCCCTCCTCCCCCTTTTGACCATCGCTGCTAGAGGATGTTTTAGTTGGCTTACGGGGGATATTTTAAAATTTAAGAGACAATCCCGGGGTCACTTAGAACACTACTCCACCGCTTAACGTGTCATGTATGGGTTTAGCGCGAAATTGAACCTTAGAACACTGAGTTATGTCCCCCTTATTTTTCCACAAGACCTTAATAATGCCTTTAATCTAACCTTAAGTATCACTATCATACCGTTAGCTAAAAATGTGTCATAAACGTTATGCTAGCCACAATGTTATGTCTGATTTTTACAGGAGGACCAGGGGGTGCACAAGGTGGCCAGGAAGGAATAGGCACGTATAACAACCAGTTTTAAACAACTAAGCTTTGTTTTTTCATGACTACTTTCATGCGGTTATTGAAGTTATATCCGTTAATGTGTTTTTTGTGTGATAAATGCACTGATTTAACGTGTTCTGAAACCTTGATTAAATAAAACATACCGAACACACACGTTACCTTTGTTTATTTGAATTTTCTAAATACTTAACATGTTTCGGCCTTCATCCGCAGTTTCAATATAATATCAATATCATAAATATTGTTTCAAATGTGTTATATTGGAAATTCGACATTCGCCCTGTCGCACGGTGGGATATTAAAGTTAAGGATCTTATTATGTATTGGTCACCGGCATTGGTCGTTTTCAATAGTTGTTAAGCTTTACAAAAGCTCATGTTGTTTGGGGTGTTCAGTTCTGATGTAATGTGTCAGTTAAGTTCTCGGGACAAGCGGGAGTTTTCGGAAAAGCTAAGATAGTTTTTGACCTAGATTGATTGAGAGTTTTAAGCAACGGGAACATTAAATGACCAATATAATTGCGCAAATTTTCAGTGAATGCATACATACATATATGGTTTAATTTCCGACATCTAGAATAACTTTGGGTAATACACATAACTTAATTATTACGTTGTTAAAACAAAGGTACAAATGCATAAAAACCGTTATAGCTGGAGATAACAATGAAGAATATTACTGATTGTGTGTCATGAAGATGCATTCACTCGATGAAAAGTTTATTTAAGTTAGTCTAAATATGCGTTTTATTAATGGCAATAACTATTCTACAATTCACTGGCAGCTTACGTCAAAAAAACGTACCAATGCTAGGTTAGCTCGCGTACCGGCTTTCCTTGCGATACTTTTTAATTTATATTTGATTTACGGTTGCGATTTACGATCTTTAAACCACAGCATTTCTTCCGAACTATAATGTTTAACATCTTTCCTTAAAATCAAATAATATTGGTAAAAGAAGTATCATAATACGAAACATGTTTAAACGGCTTTTGCGGTTTCCACAGGTGGACAAAATCCCATGGCGCAAATGCTCGGAGGGCAAGGTAACTCGAAATCTTAATGAATAATTGTATAATTTTGTAACGAGAGTGCCTGTATATACAAATATCGTTGTTAAGCAAATTCAATATTTAACATCTAAATCGAATGACCCACAGATGTATAAATAAACAATTAAAACTCGAGAACTTTGAAAATAATCAATGATTTAATTTTGAAATATTGATTTCAATTGATATATTGAAAGTCCAAATCAGGTCTGTATTGAATTATACATAATTATATACTGTTTACAAGGTATTGTCTTAACTATTGAAATAAAAATAATGAATTTTATATAAACAAAGTGTAAATCCCAACGGTTCAATACACTTGGGAAATATTTGTTTTTGTTGAACAGGTGGACAGAATCCCATGGCACAAATGCAAATGCTTCAACAAATGCTTGGCGGGCAAGGTGAAACATCATTTATATTCTTACAACCTAGAATGGTTTCGGTTTTTGTTTCTACCAATGTTAGTCATGTGAACATAATTATTGCACATGGTCATTTCATATGGTCTTATCATCACCGCAGCAATGCACATTTTAACTCCCTTGAAATCGAAAAGTGTTTGCTTAAAAATGACACTAACTATGCAGGGACGCTTATAGGAAATTACTTAAGAGTCTCGCACAACACGTGCTTTGTAGTAGTTAAAGTTAAACTGTAATGACACGTATAGCAAAACAGATTAATCCTTTATTTGTATAAACCCATGTGCCATCAACTAGCAGAAGCTGGGGTTTCATTCGATGCACATGTGTTCTCTTCGCAAGTCTTTAGCTTTTATTTTCTTAATAAAGTAGACTTTAAAACTCCAGAAACTAACGTCAAATACATAATCATGTCCAATATGTCCTTTATATTCAATGAATCTTCTAAGAATTTTAATTGAATTTACTATATGAATCTTTATTAACTTATTTCAACACTTTAATTGTTGTATTTGAAAGCTGGCCAAGACCCGATGGCGCAGTTGAACATGCTTCAGCAAATGATGGGTGGACAAGGTATGCCGTTATGTATTAGTGCTGTTTGTTTTGTTATAAATAGCAAATGTGTCACTTCGATGCTACGTTTATCTTTTACACACAAACGTGTTTAAATTTTTGTTACAAATATAAAAAAACTATATTTTGTGCAGTGATTATGTGTCACATCTGAAACAATAAAAGTGATCGAATGCGATATCCACACTGAGATCCGAACGATAGATCAAACATGTTATCAACATTTACAAATGCGTTATGGCTATAGAAGCTATCCATCTTTACCATATATAAAGCATTATGTGTGTACTTTAAATTATGATATGATACTTGTCAAATTCGTAATTGCGTTGTATCTAAACTTTCATTGCAATGAATCAAGCTGTAGAAGCAAGCCAATTAAACCCTGTATTAAGCATAAGTTGGTGTACTTTCAGTTATGATTTAATACATTACAAAGGCTAAATTATTTTGAACCTATACGTTCATTTCAATTTAGGTGGCGATATGATGAGCATGCTAGGCCAAGCAGGTCGAGGTAAGACAATGTGTAAAAGGTTTCACATATTAAACAATCATAAAAAATATAAGCCCAAAACCAAGGACACTATTTTCCTACCAGGACTGACAATTTTCTAAGCATCTATTATGGAACTTGTGTTATCAAAGAAAGAAATCATTTTTCAATATTCGGCGTAAAAAAAATAATTCCCATGTGATATGTTCTTTGTTTAATTTATTTTCAAAGAACTATAAACTTGTGACAATATAGCGACAGTGCGCTCATACATGGCTGTAGCAATTGTTCACCCACCAAAAAGTCTCTAAATCTTTTTGATCATATAGTAACCCATTAATTATCCGTTATCCGTGAAACATATATTTGGACAGGCGAATAAAGTATTGACCGTTTCACCAGTACAGTTGTTAAACACATTAGATTTGTCTTACACTGTTTAAAGATTAAAGTATTGGCCATAAGTCGGACCCAACGTTCACTCAAATACACCATGGTTCTATGCTTCTTGATTGACTGGTAGAGATTAAGCTGGCAACATTTTGTAGTTATGAGACATCCTAATGGTGTCTAAATTTTGCAGTGAAATTCAGTAAATCAAAAGAATTACTATGCAGGAGGTATTCGCTTCTTATTATATATAAAGCTTATTCATTATTGCCGTTATACGCTCAGATGATCGTTGCTTCCCGGACTTTGTTCGAAGAGTATCCAAATTGGTCCTTACTTCGCTTATTTATATTTATAAAAATAAAATTGAGACAGCCAATTCAATCATGGTATATAATATATGAGTATATGCTGACGGAACACATTTCAGGGCGTGGCCGAGGAATGGGGATGGGTAGAGGATCCGGGCTTGAAAACGGCGATGAAGGTAATAATGGTTACGGTAATAAGGGACACTCACACCATTTAGTAATGGCGAAAACTATTTCTAACATCTTAAGTGGAATAGTTAAAACAGAGGCGAACATTTGTATCTATAAACAAAATTAACGTCCATATGCTTGTTATTGGTATTCGAATTGGTGCTAATGCACATACATTCATTCGACCAAGTTTTAGATCGTCATTGGTGACTTGAATACGATATACGGTTTTTAATTTAACATTTATTTTAACCAAATTGGTAGATGCTATTCACTAATTGACACACTAAGGATATGTGCTTAAAGTAAAAGCATGTATACAGCTTGATCACATACTGATTTACATGCGCAATATTTATAATTTTCCACGACTTAGACCATTTGTACATTCATTGGTAAATTATATTGGATATGTGGGAATCTCTTTTGTGTGCACGCTCGGCACCCTGTAAACTAAATTTGACTTACATAGTGTTATATACTAATGTAAGAATACAAGTATTATACACATGCATTCACTTAAAACGCCGTACTGTAGTACCTTTTATTTTCCCTTATTTCTAACAGGAAGCGCCCCATCAAACCCAATGGCGTCATTGCTTGGCGGACAGGACCAGAGAAGTGCAGGTAGGGCAAAGACTTGTAAAGTAAAAACATTTTCAATGTTAATGCCTTTAACATATATCACATTTAAATATAGTATTACAATACCTGTTTATGTCACTAATGCTGACGAAGTTTCTGTGTATCAGGTCATTCGCCCACTTCACTGAAATAATGCTATGGAACAATTCTGTTATTGATTTACTGCTCTTTTTATGACTTTCTTTTTTCAATAGTTAGTTCGTTTATATATGTTATTGATTGGTGTCAGGGAGAGGCAGTGCTCCATCAAACCAAATGGCCCCACTCCTGGGCGGACGGAACACCGGTGGTGCAGGTAAGGCAACGAGTTTAATAAATTATGACGTTTTATTTTAAAGGTACTAGTTCTAAGTTTGTCTACATGAATATTTCCGCAAAAGAATTCATCGATTCATAAACGAATGTACATATTATATTCACACACGCGAAATAACACTCTTGAGTAGTAGATATGTTAACAATATATTCTCGTTCATGAATACTCAGCAATCTTTATTTGTAAAATAATTAAGCGTTTGTTTTGTATTTCAAAAATAACTAACGGCCAATTTGCCGTTGTTATATCGATTTGTACGATTTGAGATGCGAATAAAATATATGAACTATACCACAACAGCGAGTTGCTTAAAAAACGACGCAGCAGAACAAACAAAAGCTGTTTGTGGATGCTGTATAAGTATTTCGATTGTGAAATGGTTTGAGACGTATTTGTGCTGCATATTTAAATCAATTTGCCGTGTGTACAGTTGCGACACATTTTTCTTATTTACGAATTCTAAATTGCGATGCGTATTTTTGTTATATACGTCTTTTAAGATCAGTGAGTATTATTTTCAAGTCCCTTTTCAACTTTTGTGTCTAATGTTGTTCAGTGTGTAATGTTTGTGTATCTATATTAATGTACAACAGGTAGAGGAAGCTCTCCAGCAAACCAGATATCACCACTGTCTGGAGCACAGAACCGCGGTGGAGCAGGTAATGCGTCGATTTGAAGATTACATGCGAAGTTTATTGCTTGTATTCAATATTGACTGTATGCTGTTTATACAACTTTTGAAAGGTGCTTTAACTTTGTTCTTTCTGGATTAAGTAATATTTGAGACTTATTTTTTAGTAATAAAAATCTAGCTAAACGTAAATAATCAAACAGCTTTGTATCTAAGTTTTATAACAAAGATTGAACATTTCCGAACATTATGAACTCTAATGAACAGCAAGTAAGAAGTATGCAACAAATGCTAGACCTGTACAATTTGCTGACATACTGCTAGGTTTCTTTGTTTAAGCACATTTTCTCCTGTTCATGTTGAATCACCGTTTGCTAACAACAATAAAAATGTCTTAGTGTCGTTAAAAAATTTGTTTTAAACGATCAACCAATTACATATGTTTAAAGACGTGTTTCGTTGATTTTACAGGTGGACAGAATCCCATGGCACAGATGCAAATGCTTCAACAAATGCTTGGAGGCCAAGGTGAGTGGGAATAATATATTTACGTACAAATTGTTTTCAAAATGAGTGTCTTCAAATTGCACAATACGATGTTTTAATGTTTCGTCGCTAGGGACATATTTCACAATAAAGTATCGTACACAATTAAGTTAATCGTTAGAACTACATTTTTCCGTATTTAGTAAAATTACTGTTTTAAAAGTACCGAATTTGCAATTTCGAAAGTAAGGAATAAATTACAGTTATATTATGTTAAGATCGAATTGATGAACCGTAGCATTTGATGCAGTTGCATACTGTAAGTGGTAAGCCATTGTTGCAGTGACTATTTTTTTTCGAAAAATACTATTCAATATTTTGTTTTATCAGCGTCGTACGTCTGTAAATATAATTTATGTCAAGTTAAATATAAATACTTATGAAAAAGGATTGTACGTGGGTCAAAGTCAATAATCAGTATGTGGATGTGTTTACATAATTTTAGAGTGCATGCTTTTTCATTAATGCACGATGTACTTTTAGAATTCGCATTACTTAACTTAAATTATCTTAAAACGATAAAATGTTCAAACGGCTTGTGCTTTTTCCACAGGCGGACAAAATCCCATGGCGCAAATGCAAATGCTTCAACAAATGCTCGGAGGGCAAGGTAACTCGAAATATAATTTAATAATTAGTTATTGTCGTGACGATAGAGCCTGTATATACACAGATCGATGTTAAGCACAACCAATATTTTACCACTTAAATCAAATGACCCATTTATAAACAACTGAAAAAAAAACTTCGAAAATAATCAAGACATTTAACTTCTGAAATATCATTTTCAATTAATATTTTATAAGTCAAAAACAGTTTTGTATTTAATTGCAGTGCATGGTATACTATTTGCATTGCATTGTCTAAACTATTGGAATACAAAACGTTATAACCTGAACATTTATTGAATGAACTTTATCGTGTAAATGTAAATTTCAAAGATTCAATAAAACTGTGAAATATTTGTTCTGATTTAAATGGTGGACAAAACCCCATGGCACAGATGCAAATGCTTCAACAAATGCTTGGAGGCCAAGGTGTAAAATCATTTTTATTGGTACAATCTAGGGCGGTTTCGCTTCTGGTTTCCACCACTGTAAATGATGTAAACACAATTGTCGCATATGGTTTTGATACTAAATTTAGTTGTATATCTTATCGTCATCAAAACATTAATGAACATTTTAATTCCCTTTAAATTAAAAGGTTTGTGCTTAAGCTTCTGAACACTATACAGGGACGCTTAAAGGAAAGTTCTAAAGAGACTCGCACAAGACGCTCATTGTTGTAGTCTGAATTTTACTTAATTACAAAAATAACAAAACCTTTTTAATACTTAACTTGTATACAAATGCAAAACATTATGTACATCTTCGTTTTGCAGACTGAAGTTGCGGGTATATAAAATG
>VMBQ01007095.1:0-22588 GCA_007657795.1 Dreissena rostriformis | reverse complement strand
TAATAAGACATTGTATTGGTTTTCAAATCTGATTCTGAAGTCAAATTCAGCAAAATCAAACGAAATATTTTCAAAATTATAACAATGCAGGTGGTATTCGCTTTATCATATTATTTATTGTCGTAATTGACTTTATCCACTTAACTGACCGTAGTTTTGAGGACTTCATTCGAAGAGTATCCAACCGTAACGTGTCATTCAATTGGTCCTTAGTTGGCTCATCAATTTCTATGAATACTAAATTTTGCCGGCCAATTTCCTCATGGTGTATAATGTAGTGAGCACGGAATAAACACATTGAGATCCGATGATGAGTATATGATGACGGCACACATTTCAGGCCGTGGCCGAGGAATGGGGATGGGTAGAGGATCAAGAGTTAATTGGGAAGACGAAGATGCAGGTAATAATGGTTATATTGATAAGGGACACTCACACAATTTAGTGCTGGTGAAACTGTCTCTTTAATAAAAAGTGGAATTTTTAAAATAGAATTGTTTGATCTTCTTTGAGCGTTTCTTTTTGTTAATAAGTTTTCTTTTTATTAAGTCACTTGTTAGAGCATTCAATGCTTTGGATTACAATTATTTCTAAATAATATTTATATTTTACATACATATTTTTCGGGGATATGTGTGAAAAATAGCATATCGGTTATTATAATGTATCCTATCCTTTCTTACCGCTGATATTTTGCTGATTCAAATTCGCCTGATATATTTTTTATATCAGGCCAGTAGGCGTTTTTATCAGTCAAATTTGGAAAATACATCATACGACTCATGACCAAGTATGAAGTCATCATTTTCGGTAAAAAACGAATCAATATCAACAAAACAAACAATTTGTATAACAAGATGTACTATAAACACGTCAAACGTAGTACAACATATTCTTTACCTCTTAAAATACAGAGTTGTAGCGTGTATATTTTACTATTTCTTAAAAATGTTGGCGTTGAGGTATGATCAACAGAAACATAGATTACTGTCATATAGTTTTGTAATACATCAGGCTGAAACGAAAAAAAAACGGCTGTGGACGCCTTGCCGTTATTGTATTCTAAGCCTCGCCTGATATATTTCAAACCCATGGAAAAGTAACCTTTTATTCTCAGTTGATCATTTGATCATTCAAGCCTTAGAACTAATTTGTTTTATTATAGTTGAAACTATATTCGTGATACACTTATTTTTCCCATGATTGTAAAATGGTTTCAAACGCTTAATAATTTTGTCTTCTGACTATTATCGATAAAGAAAACGATTGTCTTTTAGTCTTTTTCAATAGTGTTATTTCGCTCATTTGTATATATTGTGTAATTCTTTTTTCGAATCGTTGACAGTTAATTTGAACATTTGAAAATTGTTGTTTTGCAAATATGTAAAACAGGTTCATTTAAAACTTCAAAACCTACAGTAAAAAACACGGAATTAGAGTCGAAATGTATATTTAATGTTTAACATTCAAGCCCTGTTTCAGAAATTAACATTGAGGACCTGTCTGACAACGACATCATACGCCAAATGTTAGAGTGGGAAGCGATGCGGGGTGAGTTTGACTACATATACATAACTGTAAAAAGCAATTATATACAAAACGAACGTAGAATTCCATATCAATCTTTTTAAATTGATATGTTCATTAATTTAAAACATAAAACTGAGTCAAAGTATGTATTTAATATAAATGTACTCCTTTTAAGTAAAACTACTAATTGAAAGCATGCATTGCGATTTCCGCCCTGTACTAAGAAAGCATACATAGAGATGAATGCGACAAACGAAAGGGATGAGCTACTGGAGATGAACACCAACTTTCTGTTAACCCATTTATGCCAAGTGAACTCTCCCATCCTTCTTAATTGGATCTATTTATTTAAAAAAAGGATGTCTAGTATATTTATTTCTATATTTAGAATATTTCTTACAGAAATTCGTTTAAGCAAGCAGCCCAGACCCTGATTAGACGCTGCATCATGCGGCGTCTCATCTGGGTCTACGCTGTTTGCCTAGGCCTTGTTTTGTAGACGCTAGGCATAAATTAGTTAAAATGCATGTCATTGTGTATCACTCGTTGATATATCGCTCTATCAGTAGGTATTTATCCCTGAATCAGGCTTAACATGTGTTGTGTTTACCTGATGCTCTTTCAAAAGACTTGTATTTAATACCGGGTGTGTAAAATAGGTTTACAATTTCGGTGTGTAATTGGAGGTAACATGTACAACTTAATCCTACTACTCAGTGTAGTTGTTGATTTTACCTGTCAACGAATATTGTGGTATATTGTACAGCCCACTCCAACAAACTACAAAAGGACCCATACGGGACGACCACGTTGCTGATTGTCGACATTTCCGGTAGCATGGCAGGAGACGCGATGCTCCAGACGGAGGAATTCCTCAACACTTTTATGACTGGTAAAATAGTTGGATTGGAAAGTCAGTCTGCACTGCATATGCGGCGTCCAAGTCGATCCGCAAGTGTTTACTTATGTGTGCTTTGTGGTTCTAAAGAGTCGTGCTTATCGTGTTTTTGGTGTTTCAGCAATTGCATATGATTTAAGAAAATATGTATGTTAGCATGTGTTACCATTTTTCGTCTGTGGTTTAAAATAGTTTAAATTATTTGATAAACAAATCGAAATACAAGTACGGTATCTTCCGCATCGTTTGTTAAATGGATTTAATCTGGACAGAAAATAAGATAAAAGATATTCAAGTAAAAAATATGTTCCGCTCATTTATACCGCTCATTGAACGGCGCATTTATAAGCATCGTTCTAGCAAATGTAGCCGGCATATATTGTATAAGATGCCGTTTCTATGAAGGGAGTGATTTTAAATTTAAAACAATTCTATTAAATTTGCAGGTCTTGAGCATCAGCAGAAAAACTTAAATATGCATGAAAATGTGGCCGTTATAACTGTGGGCTCATGTGTTGAGGTTACACAACATCTGACGAACAGCTATCCTAAAATACGAGAGGCACTATGTAAGTGTTGTTGCGATGCGGAGTTTTTTAATCCACGACAATGTGGACACCCCATACGGTACCCAGAAACGAATGCACTTTTAAACGAATGGTATACATTCATATGAAATAATCGTACAGTGAGTATTATACCCACGCAAAACAAAGTTGTAAGTGTTATTTACCATAATTAGTGTCTCTGGCTGTCTAGCTGTCTGATGGGTTCGAGGCAAACCTCGATAAATTTAGCAAGATGTTTCATTGGTATATATACGTCAATGGATGACGTGCAGTACATAAGTGCAATAACTGATGCTTCAAATTGTAAAGAGTTATTGCCTTTTTATTCAATCTTTTACTTTGGACGGGTGTTTATCTTGAAAACCCAAACAGGTTTCAACATGAAACTGCATAGGTTTATACATCTCCCTGATATAAGTGCATTATAACCATACATAACGCTTAAGCCTCGTTCTGGGAGAACTTGGCTTAATGCATGTGAAGTGTCATCCCAGATTAGCCTGTGCAATCCCCAAAGGCTAATTATGGACGACACTTTCCGTCTACTCTGGATTTTCGTTTAGAAGAGACTTCTTTTAAACGAAAAATTCAATAAAAGCTGAAAGTTGTGCCTAATTAGCCTGTGCGGACATCTTTAGTTTTGATGTGGGTATTGTTCTGAACTTTCCTATCTTGGTAGCTTTAATACAGACTCACATGCTCCGGCTGAATATTTTCCTTCACTGGTTGGTGGCCGTTTGGTCGGATTCTCAACAGCGGCATTTTGATGACGACAAGATGCAGGATCTCTTGGGCTTATTGTGTTTTAGTCTATTGTATCGTATTCACTGTGTAGTCTAGACAGGTGATGGTAGCTCTTCAGTAAGATGGATCGAGTTCAAGGTCACTATTATTTAAAACTACTGTGTTTCTTCTCAATAACTTGATTTTTTTTTGATTTTTTTTTTGGGGGGGGGGGAGGCTAATCAGGGACGACAATTTCCGCTTTTATGGAATTTTTCGTTTAAATGATGTCTCTTCTTAGAGGAAATCCAGTTAAGACGGAAAGTGTCGTCCCTGATTAGGTTGTGCGGACTGCACAGGCTGATCTGGGACGACACTTTACGCACAAGCATTATGCCAAGTTTTCTCAGAACACGACACATATGTCGTGTTACTTAAATAGATGCAACAATTACTTTAATGTTCGCCATTACTTTTTTGAACGTATATGAAAAAAGCAATTACAGAAATAATTAAGCTGCAATCGAAAACTTGTTGTTTTATTGTGTTTTATTCCTTCAGATTGTCTGTGTGCGGAAGGTCCGAGCAAACTCCATTTTGGTCTTATGTTGCCGATGAGCATACTCCAACAGGCAGAGAATGGAGGTAAGCATACACTCTTAGTATATGCAGTTTATTGAAAGTGTTCCAAACTTAACGTGATTTAAGTAAATCCATGATAATAGTAGTAATGCAACGCCTGATACCATTCAATTTTTTTACAAGTGCAACATGGGCAGGAACATAATATGAATAAAACCATTGACCATCAATAGATTGTAATTAATTACCTCCAGTTTTGCGCTAACGTTTGATATTAACGACATGTAAAAGTGTTGCCATTTTTACCAAGTCATTATCATAGGATTGTCATGACAACAACTCTTTTAAACGATTGATGCAATAGATATACAAAAGCACACATACACCTGTCTGAGCAGCATTATCGTTTAATTTGAAGCTAAAAAGCTGATATAAAATATATTCAAAACGAACAATATATTAAATCCGATAATTGGATAATAACGAATAAAAATACAAAATCGGTTTTACATACTGATTACAGTTATCTTCGATTATGTTTCTAAGGTATAAAGGACTTCGGCGGCCATGCAGCCGCGCCACGAGTGATCCTTATTTCGGACGGTCGAATAACCGGACAACCAGACGGCCCTACTCTTCCGGATGAACGTGAGAAAATGGCTGTAAGAGTAGTTTGACATTCATTATCATATTGTTATTGAACTTACTCATTTATTTTGTTAATGTCGTTATCAGTTTATTTATATAAAAGATTATTTGGTTTATTTCCTAAAAATCGGTTTTCAGACTGTTTGATTATAAGCTTGGTGTACAGGTGCGTGTGACTTGTTTTAAAAAATCGTTCTGGTTTAAGCGTAACTTGTCAACCATCTTCAAGCCAAACTTAAATACATAATATTAATTATACATAATAACTTCTTACGACTTAACCACCTTCATAAACGATTGAGTGAGCCAAGGATAAAACGATCTGATAAAGTTTATGTTTTACGTTTGGACGTATCATTTAAGGTGGACTGTTACAAATTCCTTATATACTTTGAATTTATCGCAACCAGCTACATACATGTATATAGTCGTGGGATATTTGATAAAATTATGATTCATTTTATGTAATGTGTTTCTTTCTTATGACCCAGCTTCAAAACGTCACCTTAGAGTTGTTGAACACGATGATTCAGACAACACTTACCCAGGTATTCTGTATACCGGTCGGAAACAGTGACAAAGTGAGTACGTAGAGTATAGGTTATATTGCATCAGGTATAGCAAAGGCATGTCGTTGCAATAATGGAACATACAACTAAAGAAATAGTCTAAGGAGAAAACGTTCAACCATCTACATGTCTTCTAAGATAAGTATCCACGTCCCCCAAACAATCTACCATGTTAATGTCGTTTAATATTGTTTAACTGTTTATTTTTGCGGGGTCATTGTGTTTAGAAACACGTTATGGAACGACTTTTAAAGCAATGCGCTGAAGCATTTAGATCCACCAAAGTCAATATTTCGTAGTGAAAAGTAGTTTTACATTTTAGTTGTAAGGGTGTGCACATTATTTTCATGAGAATTAAGTTACAATAACAACAGCAATATTTAATATATCCTATAATTGTACGCGGTTTTGTTAATGCAATTTTTGTGTGAATTTAACTGTACTTTGTTTCTATGGAATATTATGGTATCTTTTTCACCCGAGCCCAGTTCGTAAACAAAAGTATTCATGGCAACGGTTTTTATGTTAATAATGCATATATACCAGTTTCAGGTTTATTATGGCATGCTTTATCAAGTGTTATATGTTGCTGGAAACTACTACATTTTTTGAATTACGTACCAATGGCTGTATATCGTTCTTGTTATTATTGTTTCACTGTTTAAAATGCAATTCAGCATGTTGCTGTTTCAAATATAGACACAATGAAGTGTGTATGCCTATACATATTTACAGTGTTGAATTGTTTTAGGGATTCCTTGAATTTATTTCGAGCACAACAGGAGGGAAAACTATGGACAGAAAGTATGCACGAGTGCTCAGCCGATACCATATATATCATGTAAGTGTTCCGTTTACTTTGGAAACTACACTGTCTGTATGTACAACCTCATTTTTCGTATTGATCTATATTCAACTGTTATGTTTTTAGGGCTAAAAACATCGCATGTTTAAAACTAATTACAACAATACTCAATCTGAGCGCATGGGTAATGCATATAACAAGCACATAATTTTCTGTAGAGTATATACATGCATGGTGGAACAAAATAATACATATTTGTAACATGTATTCTTTTCGTAACATATTGCCATAATAAATAAAATATGATACATTAATGATTATCGTGTTTGAGTTATTGAATAGTACACTAGCACATTTTTGCAATGTTGGCCATGTGTAAAAATACCTTTTTATATACTTCTTACGATGTTTGGAATATGTTTGACAAATTAATAAAAAAGTGATATTCCTTTCTAATCATAATTTGATTACATTAATTTGAACTTTACCATAAAACCTTTGATGATTTGTTAAAAAACAATACTCGCGTCCAGTTAAACAATCATAATCCAAAATCCTTTTTATTAATTGAATACATTTACATTACTATCAAAAATGTTGCTTAAAGATACTGGATGAAGTTTGCTCTCGACAATTATTAATGCATTATATAATGCCAGTCGATCGGAATGTATCATCAAGCACTGGTTGCTTTGTGTCGGGCAATACCTTCTTAATGTAAATGGCTTTTCCATAAATGTTTACGAACATTACTTTTTCGGTTAATGTACTCTCGCCTGAGTTGGGATTTTTGTGTCAGTAAAAAATCTTCGAAAAAGCATAAAGTATATCTAATAGTCTGCTGACCCCATTCCTCCTCGGAAGAACTCCAAATAGATTTTGATGAGTCTTTAAACCGCGTTTTTTTTACCAGACGGTGGTGGCGACTCTCAAACAGCACCAGACGGAGCCGACGAATGAGTCCATCCGGCATCAGCTGGTCACCGTGGCACAGACGTACGACGAGGACGACGTGGTCAGTAGCTCAGCTGAACAATATCATTATTGTATTTTCTTAAAATATATGAACATTTTAATTTCTTTACTGCTCCAGCAAAACATTCTTTTTTTCGATTTAAACAAGTTTTTTCATTGTAGTTTATTTAAACAAGTATGTTCATGGTTCATAAATAATATTTTAAAACGTTCTCTTTATTATTGATTCAGTTGTTAGAAAAGCTTTTTAAGATATAACAATTGAAAAAATAGTTTATTATTATCGAGTGAATGTTCTTTCTTTCGATACGTCATTTTGTACAATATTTGTGATGCAGTTTATAAAGTAATTTCTTAGAACGGCAAATGTAGATCTTCGCATAACTAAAACAATGAATGCTTAATATTATATGCAACATACTTTTGTTATGAACTGCTTAATGCACGCTATTCTATTAACAGACTTAAAACAGCAATGAAAACAACATATGTTTTTTGTTTTCAGTTTGTTCTCCATTGGAATTAAGTGTTACTACTGTTGACTTTACTCCATTCTGTTTATAGTTATACCATATGGTCGATTTTCCAGGCTGAAGTGTTACATTTGTGGCGCCAACCGGAACCGGATATTCAAGGTCGCAATCAGCGGCTCGCGCAACAGGAAGAAGAATCGAGCCGTGGAAGACAGGGGGGTAAGGCGAAATATTTGTTTTACAAAAGATAGTTAGTTTATTTGTTCCATAAATAACACCTTCATCTTCTTCCGTAATTTATTTATCTTACATTTTTATATCTACGAGCAAAATACTTTCATATGATATTTTGTAATTGTACCATTTGTAAATATTGTGGTTAATAACTTCGTACTCAGTATGAAACAGTGACGTTCATTCACATGATACGTGCGTAATAAGTTAAGGGTCGTAATAAGTTAAGGGTCCGCTATTTTCCCAAATATATTTTGTTTCATATAACATAATTTTTACAATTTAATGTTATAGCAATAATTATGAAATAATGGTAAAACATTCAAAACGTAGGATGATAAAGTATAAAAACGACACACGCTAACGAAATATAAACCATAATCACAATAATCAAATCATGTTTTATTGCTGATACAATTGTTTACAGGAATGCCTGGAGGCGGTCGACAAGGTCAGGGGCGAGGAGGCGGGGTTCCAGGCCTGGGTGGCTTTGGTGGACAGAGCCCGGGGATGGGTGGTCTACCTCCTGGTATGGGGCCTCTTGGACGGGGTTTAGGAGGGTTTCCGCCAGTCAGGCGCGGAGGGTTAGGAGGCAGGGGCCAATTCGAGGATTTGCAGTAGACAATTCGAGGAAAAGACTCTTCTTCTATTTCGTTCCCAAATGTGTTTTTGGGGTTTTCCGGAAATGTTGATTGCAGGTACTGAAACTGCGCATGACTTGTCGAAAAAGGTGAACATAACCTTAAAAAAACACATACAAATATGCATATTTGCGTTATTTGTTCAGCTTAAAAATTGACGCACTCACATTCACACTTTTATAATTTAAGGAGTCTGAGCTTACGGAAAAAATCTGTGCATATACTGTATCTGTTTTATTTTGAATATAAAAATTAGAGAGTGTTGCCTACCCTTGTTGTGTGGTCATGAAGTATAGATGTTTATTTCATGCTTTGCGGCGGATGAGTGGAAACTATCAGTGAATGCATCTGGCTTTTTTAACTCAAGATAAGGCCGAATGATGCACGTTTGATCATCTATTGATGATTATATGGAAGTACTGTTTATTGACGTTATTAAGAATTTACACTATATGACTGTTACCATTCTTCAAACTAATTGGTCTTTGTTGCAATGTTTTTTAGTCTTACTTTTACTCATTTTCGAATTGATTAACCAGTTTGTGACATACGATTTTAAGCATCTCATGCTCGCGCTTAAGGTTGTGGATCTGATCCCTGTTTCCATTCCACAGCCTTGACGAAGTGATATTTTGTTTATTGCTATATTTTAATACGCGATTGCTTAATGATGAATGTTTGTAGTTTGTGCTAAAATGTTGATTTGTTATATGTTCTAATAATAAGAATTCATGTTAACGCTTAACGTTTTATTTTGTTAACGTATACACTTTTATTTCAATGTACAAATTATATATTAAAGGACAATTCATCATGGAAAATGTAGAAATGACATATACAAGGACAATTCAATATGTACATGCAATTATAATACATGGCAAAGTGTCATTAGAATTCTACTGTAATTGCCTACCATGATATAAAACATAATATAATAAAAGAAGAGTCATATAGTATATAAGACGTGTTTTTACTGTTATAAGCAACATATACACCAGCATGTTACATGTATTCGTTGAAATGGCTGCACGGTATTATAATGTTAAACGAATCCACGCACTATTTAATTGATCAGTGACGTAGTTTCATGCTGACACATCACTTCGGTAAAGAAACTTTTAATTACATGATGTTTGTTGTTTATTCAGGTCTTGCTCAGGACTTAAAATTTCCTGGGTGCTAACATTTTTAAAAAGCAGAATTTCACTTCACCAAATATAAAATTAGACCAGAACATACATCTCGCCTATCTTAAATTTGAGGAAAGGAATAAGTAAAATAAAACAACGGAGCCATTTAACAAACTAGAAGAAATAGTAAATTGAATAAAATAAGGAGATTATAAAAACAGAAAAAAGGCAAAAGTCGGATACACAAAAACAGACATTAGAAAATTAATAAGATAGAACAGAAGAACGTGCGATACAGAACGGGCGCCGATTTACTCCCGAACCGGGTAAAAAAAAGGTGTGTTGCTTGCATAGAAGTAGTAAACGATATAGTAAATCGCATTGAAGACCAAAGACGGTCAAATATCACTAAGCGAGATAAATACTGTCAGGCCTTACCCGCATTATTAATCATTCCGTTTTAGTGATAAGGCCTGAAGACAAGGGTTCGGGACTAGCGATATCAGTCGCTAATGAATATGTAGAAAAACTAAGAAATGAACTTGAAGACAAAATACATATGAAAGAACTAATGGAGATGGACTTGAAAATCCAAACAGAAAGGTAAATCAGCTAAAAAAACAAACTATTTTAGATCGGGGTAATCTCTAAGAGCTTGCAACAATATGGGATACCAAGTTATATATCAAGAAGGAAACTCAAAGGTTATCCAAAAATACAAAAGAATAACCATCCATATCGGATTGTAATAAATTGCATGGGAACGAGTACCGATAAATGGTAGTTATAGCAGAAAACGAGTAAAAAAAAAGTATGTAGTGTAGACGCCAAATATATCCAAAAGGCAAACAATGGAACTCCAGGAACTCAATCTGAAGAGAAATTCTTGTTCAGCCACTAATCACTCTAGACATACATTAAGCTAATGAAACATGTGGAGTAACTCTTAATAATATTGATTATAGGATTTGCTCAGTCAACCCCCTTTGACTGTAATGTTATTCGTTATATTTCAGTTTATATGTGTGTGTCATTTGCATGTGTATTCTGTCATGGACGTCTGATTATTTAATGCATCCCTTTCGGAAAAGTCGGCATAAAGCAGTTGCTCTGAACGTATGTCCGTCTGTACTTGTGTGCGAAATTTCCTTTCACAGCCATATGTTTGCCATATATTGATGTAGTTTGAACCAATTCTGCGCAAAAGTAACCAATTATAAAACGACGTGTTGCGTATGACGTAATGCAACAGTTTTACAATTACAGACTCAAGCATAACTTTGACACATATTGATAGAGTTTCGAAATAGCTGGAAACAAATACAATCAAACTTTAGACGACACGTCGCTTGTAAAATGTGTCTCCCTACCTCAAAGGTCGAGGTCAAAGATCAAATTTGGTCCCAAAACGGCTGGTTCGGACTGTAAGTGTGTCATTCGTTATGCCATTTTAAGATAACTTAATACATATGACAACCATTAGAAGATGGCAGTTGATGCGTAACATCCGTTTCCGAACCTCATAGGCCAAGGTCACGCTTTGAGGTAACACGTCAAATTGGCCCATGAAACAGCTTGGAAATTTTGAGACAATATTGGAATGTGAGGATATGCGTCTTCTATGGACACATTTTTGTTCATTTTGATCTATCCTAGTGTTCTCTCGATAAGTCCGGGCCTTTTATCAGGTCAAGTATTCAACCAGTGTTGTCCGTGACCTCCGGTTAGCGCTATGCCATCACGGCTCTCAGGTCTAATAGTAACATTGTTATATTGAAACAGTTTCTTGTATATAGAGAAAACACGGCTTGTGCCGGGGTGAAGAAAGTATACACGACGAAGGCTTAGAAAATGAAAATAAGGCGAGCTTAAGCGAGTCGCTATTCATGTTGGTTCGGCTACTTATGCAATAAAACTTGCGCATGAACGCTTGAAGAGTTAAGAAAAATATAAGGGATTAAACGANTCGTTTAATATAATGATAACCCAGTTACGTATTCGGTTTGAATAAGAGACTAGGAACTGATTTCTTATTCCTTATTCAAAGCGAATTAAGACATGGCCTTTTCTTACTTAAAAAGAACATTGAAATAAACTTCGATGAGGAGCCGGCAAGTGAAAAGCAAGTATCAGTCAAAACATGACCATACCATCAAGACCTAGGCCTAAACCACCAACAAGATCATTAAGTCACATCGATGCAGGCCCAGAGCTATACTGTATAAAAAAAAGTTATTTTTATAATCTGAATATTGAATAAAGAAGAAATTGCATATCATATCTTATCACGTATTAAAACAGATATTTTGGAGAAAAGATATTGATGAAAAGTATACGTATGAGCTAATAAATCGTACAGTTGTTGTTNTATTAAAACAGATATTTTGGAGAAAAGATATTGCTGAAAAGTATACGTATGAGCTAATAAATCGTACATTTGTTGTAATTGCTGTTCTTGTATATAAACTATGCACACGCACTTGTACATAGTTTCAATATATACATAAATGTGCGGACACTATTTGAAAACCACGATTCTAGAATTAAAGATTAGAAGTCATAGCATTTAAAATTACTCTAGATTTAATCGGTTAAAATGCAAGACAATAACGCTTAATTTACGAATTTGTTTTAAAAGAAACACATTGTATTATAGCATCTTGTGGAGTATACAAGTACGTAAACGCTGATTCAATTAGAAAGATATTCACCTTCAATAGCATATACATATACAATCTACACATCCATACAAACATGTTAAATGTTAAAAGATAAATGCTTTAGTTCTGTGTTTCCTTATTTAAGATAAAACGCGTTATTCAGCTAAAAGACATCCCCAGCGGCACATCACTCACATTAAAATTTTACGAAAAAAAAAAAAGATATTGCATACAGAGAAAACCCGAAATCGCTAAGAAACGGAAAAAAAACACACTTCTGCGAGTCATTTGCCACCATTTTAATAGGTGTGTGAAGATCCTCATGGGGATATATTGGTTGATTAACTGTTGCACGATATAAATCATGGACTTCTAACTTCTATTTTCTAACGCAAATAACATTGGAATTAGACTGAACTCCGCCGTGTATGTGAGTTTTCAAGTCATCCATATTGCCTGGCTTTGTGACAGCAACATTTAAAACAGGATGGGCTTCNACTAGCACAATTTATAATTACACGTGTTCTGATGTTGAACAATAAACCCAATTATTTTGAACTTTGGTCATGGTGTTTATTGTTATTTTACTCCAGATTCGTTTTATGTTTTAAATATACACTATTTAAAAGCACTTAAAGATAATATTATATTTTTATTACTGTACTCGTAAAACATTCCGTAAAAGTACATTGTAAAACAAATATAAGTACTCATAAGGCTCTTGGGCAACAATTATTTAATAGTTACTAAAGTATGTATGAAGTATTCGATTCACGCGTGACGTTNCACTGTAAGCTTAAATTGTGATGCAATACATGTAAATGATTGATATTTGTACATTTTAAGTAAATAGAACCATGTTCGTTGCAATTTAGGACAAATTAAATAAGCATATACATTAATATACTATATAACCATTTGGCAAGAAATAATCATTAAGGGCAGTAGTCAAGGCAGTGTAATTAATTGGCTGGAATACTTTATTACACAAATTGGATTAATCAGTAACACAATATATAAACTGTTCATAAGTTAAAACATGCAACATCTTTTTTTATCATATTTTTACATCTTAGCTTGTTTATTTCATAAATAACAAATATAAAATGAGTCAAAGGCAAATGTATTAGAAATTTATACCGTAATTGCTCAACACAAGAATTCGTATATGTATGTAATGTTGGTATTAAGCTGACAATAAAAGATAACAACACATAGTTTGGAATAGATATTAAAGATAATTTATCAAGCAAATGTTTAAAATTTCATAAGCATGCGATGTTTGTAATACGAGTGTTGATACACTGCTATGTTTAATTAGTTTGAAAAATCAATACAAACAGTAACTGGTTGACTGTACGATGAACAGAGAGTATAGATCCTCAAAGTTTGTGTAACATAATGTAAACAGAATTGTCTTATTTTTAATCCCCTTATTTTGCAGTGATAATGCGGGTAGTTGATCGTATTTCTACACTTCCGCTTGATAACACAGATTTATATATAATCAATTTAATTGTAACTTTTGACTGAGTCATTTTTCAGTAGTCTAGAAGGCATATTTCCTGGTCCACTGTTTATAAATAAAGAGTTTGCGTTTTCTTCAGCAAAGGTTGTGTTGTGCCTTTCATTAAATTAATATTTTCTTTGTAGTTCGTAAATGTATGCATGCACATGATGTATCTAAGCTTGCCATCTCTCCTGTAAGCAGGTTGATTCCCATAAAACTAGCCGATATACAATTAAGCGATTTTAACGAAAGTAGTTGGTAATCTGTATGACATTCCCATGCTAGTAAACCCTGCTAACTTGGCATTTAGTTAGGATACAGTGCTGTTCCTTTGGGTTAGTTCATTGAATCGAACTACCTGTTCTGCGACTGCTGTTGAAACCGACGACCGAACTTTTATCTCAATGTGACACATGGAATGCTTGGACTATTCCAACTAAGTCTGTTATAAAATAAGCTGGGTGACCGTTTCTTTGGACAGGCATTGACTGTAGGCTTGGTGTGGTCTTTGCACACATATAAACCATCATAAGACGACGTATCACGCGTAAGACCCGTCTCCCTACAAATATGGATACATCGTTGTGAACAGGCAAATGGAGCGACAGGCCATCCTGGGCGAGTAAGACCGGATTTGGTAGTCNAGTTTGAAAAATCAATACAAACAGTAACTGGTTGACTGTAAGATGAACAGAGAGTATTGATCCTCAAAGTTTGTGTAGCATTATGTAAACAGAGTTTTCTTATTTTTAATCCCCTTATTTTGCAGTGATCATGCGGGTAGTTGATCGTAATTCTACACTTCCGCTTGATAACACAGATTTATATGTAATCAATTAAATTGTAACTTTTGACTCTGAGTCATTTTTCAGTAGTCTAGAAGGCATATTTCCTGGTACACTGTTTATAAATAAAGATTTTGCGTTTTCTTCAGCAAAGGTTGTGTTCTGCCTTTCATTAAATTAATGTTTTCTGTGTAGGTCGTAAATGTATGCATGCACATGATGTATCTAAGCTTGCCATCTCTCCTGTAAGCATTTTGATTCCCATAAAACTAGCCGATATACAAGTAAGCGATTTTAACGAAAGTAGTTGGTAATCTGTATGACATTCCCATGTTGATGTAAACCCTGCTAAATTGGCACTTAGTTAGGATACAGTGCTGTTCCTTTGGGTTAGTTCATTGAATCGAACTACCTGTTCTGCGACTGCTGTTGAAACCGACGACCGAACTTTTATCTTAATGTGACACATGGAATGCTTGGACTATTCCAACTAAGTCTGTTATAAAATAAGCTGGTTGACCATTTCTTTGGACAGGCATTGACTGTCGTCTTGGTGTGGTCTTTGCACACATCTAAACCATCATAAGACGACGTATCACGCGTAAGACCCGTCTCCCTGCAAATATGGATACATCGTTGGGAACAGGCGAATGGAGCGACAGGCCATCCTGGGCGAGTAAGACCGGATTTGGTAGTCGGATCAATTCAGATGCAACTGGTTGCCCTACCGGAAAACTGCAACCGCGCTCTGGCACCACTGACTTCCATCCGACGCTCAATCCGTCACATAACCCCAGGTAACTCATCGTTTTTCTGTCGGTCTTTAAAGCAGCATTCAAGTGCGTTTCATTATTGCTGAACATTTTCTTCAATAGGTTGTCCAAATTCGATGGTAAATCCGTCACCCTTATCAGCGCGTTTAACTCATCGCAACTTACACCTGCTGTCAGTCTCTCCAGAAACTGGCCAAGGATGCTCTCAACAAGGTGTTATGTGCTGCGAGCTCAGAGCTACAGATGTGAAGTTGATCTGGTAGCCGGACCAAACGCTATCTTGGTTTGAGGATCCGCCATTATGGATACATCTATGGCACTACTAAGAGCGCAAGATGCTGACCCATACGAGTAAAACTGTATAGTTTTCCGGCTTACCAATGCACAATTGATCAACGAATTGTGATGTTGGCATCATCTGGCTCTATTAAAAACATCCAAAGACTGAACTATTGGCAGCATGAACACCGAAGACGCGTTTCCCGGAGACAAGTTTACTGGAACAATTGATTGAGTTACTGGTGGAAACATTCGGGTTGACGGGTAAGCCATATGGTTATATAATGCCATGACCTGTGCGGTGTTATGAGCATNGCGTTTACCGGCGACAAGTTTACTGGAACAATTGATTGAGTTACTGGTGGAAACATTCGGGTTGACGGGTAAGCCATATGTTATATAATGCCATGACATGTGCGGTGTTATGAGCATGAACAATTTGGCGGGCTGTCGCTTCAACAAATTCCGCCTGAGAGATGTACTGAATGACGCTTTCATGTACCGTTCACCCAGAACTTCAAACGCGGAACATTTTTCTTCGGTCAACCATGAAGGTAGGAAGGTTCTGTCTCTGCATTTTATTCATCTTGCTTTACCATACGTCATCATATTGATCATATATTGACCTCGGCAGGGTCTCACTCACTTCAAGTTGAGTTGCATGACGGAGTCTCCACCGAAAATAGGAAACGCCGCTTTATGTAGCCTTGTCAAATAGTGCTTTACTCTTGCCATGGTATCTTTCCTCTGAAGGCGTTTGTATTTCAAGATATGACTCCAAATCGTTGCAGTGCCCTGACATCTAAATGTGCACGTTATGTAATAAAATGAATCCCTGCCGGCCGGGTTACGATCGCGCATGATTTGGAACACGATCTTGTTATGTTTTCCATAGCGAGTGCATATTAGAAATCGGTAAATTCATCGATTCAATTACTGAGTCCTGTCCAGACAAACAATCAAGGCATCATTGTATAAATATTTTTACCATCTCTCTCAAACAATGCTGCACATAAGCGTGTATGTTATTTCACTATACAGCGTCACGGCACCATTGATCATTGGAATGTGCGTACAAAAGTAGAATAGCATTACATTCTGGTTAAACATTTATAAGCTGGTAATGTCCAGGTCGACGGCTCACGTTCGGAGTAAGACTTAATTTTGTTATGGTGGACAATGCGTTTTAGGCCATCGCCGTTGATATGCAAGTGCTTTTTCACGATTAATTAGGTGTCATTAATCTCTTTAGCTTTTGGCACACCCAAACAGAACACTACTTGTGAAGGCCTCACACCAAATCACCGATTATTATGGATAGTTAGTACTTACTTTTTCCTAGTTTTTCATTCACTATTCGATAAGGAATAATAAACAGTTCTGTATTCCTTATTTATTCTTAACATATTTGATATATACGTTTCAAGAAAAAAATGCATACACTGCCTAAATGAAAACAAAATAACAATAATAACATTAACCTTATGTATTAAGATACATCTTCATGTCTCATGTTCGCGCTTGAATAGGATTTCTTGTTTAAACCAAACTGCCATTTTCTACTTCGAATATTATAACTTCGCATCTACCAAATTTAGAACATAACATTACATTAATGTGATATAATACATGCAATCTAGTACATTGCAACATTTTGTTTTTATTTAAACTCTAGCTCCTTTTTCACGGCTGAATAAGGAAATGGAACCAGTTGTTATTTATTCCTTATATAAATAGAATAAGGAACTGGCATTTTCTTACTAAACAAATAAATTAAAATGAACCAAAGAGTCCAATATATCAATGACACTTATTGTAAATGCAGATAATGTATCAACAATATGTATTGTAGTACATTTCTATTTATTTTTCTTTAATAATAACCCAGTTTCCTCTTCGGTTTGAATGCGGAATAGTAATAACCAAGCTCCTTATTTGGTTTGAATAAGGAATAAGGAACTAATTCAAATCGAATAAGGAACTGGCACTTTCTTACTTAAAAAGTAAATTGAAATGAGCCAAAGAGTACTTCATTTCAATTGAAATCAAATTTTGTGTAGGTGTAGTATTACACCTATTAATTTCAATACATTTCCATTCAGTTTTACTTTATGTTAACCAAGTTTTGTATTCGGTTTTAATAAGGAATAAGGAACTGGTTCCGTATTGCATATTAAAATCGAATACGGAACTGTCATTGTATTACTTAGAGAGCAAATTAAATTGAATCAAAGAGATCAATAAATCAATACAAATCGTGTTAAATGTAAGTTTGTTATACATAACTCAAAACTTTAAGTTTGATGTTGCAGTTACTTTTTCGTGGCTGAATAAGGAAAAGGGAACCAGTTGTCCCTTTCCTTATTCAAATTGAATAAGGAATTCGCATTTCTTACTAAATTTATATTCAAATGAACCAACGAGACCAATTCATCAATGACGACTTATGTAAATGCAGGTTAGGTATAAACAATATTTGTGCAGAACATCTCTACTTCGTTTAATATAATGATAACCCAGTTACGTATTCGGTTTGAATAAGAGACTAGGAACTGATTTCTTATTCCTTATTCAAATCGAATTAAGACATGGCCTTTTCTTACTTAAAAAGAACATTGAAATAAACTTCGATGAGCAGCCGGCAAGTGAAAAGCAAGTATCAGTCAAAACATTACCATACCATTAAGACCTAAGCCTAAACCACCAACAAGATCATTAAGTCACATCGATGCAGACCCAGAGATATACTGCATAGAAAAAAAGTTATTTTTATAATCTGAATATTGAATAAAGAAGAAATTGCATATCATATCATATCACGTATTAAAACAGATATTTAGAAGAAAAGATTTTGCTGAAAAGTATACGTATGANCATGTACAATGTGAATCTAAATTTAGTTTTAGTGCAGATTCGTTCATACGACACAAAGACACAATTTTGTTTCCTTACAAATACGAGTAAAAGTGTCGGCATCGGCTTTAACCAGCGCTAACTTGTCTTTGCTGCATTTTATGAAATTCGTCTTCAAAGTATAATTTTTATTGCCTATTTTGAGTCATCGTAACATAATTTAATCAATATATTAAAATTTAAAAAATGTAAAAATCGTACAGTCCCGCTTTAATGGACATGATAAATTTATTACATTTCGGGTTTTTATTACAAAACGGGTTGTTACTGTCGACCCGAAATGTAATAATGCATCGCAACCCACTTTGTAATAAATTATTAAATTCATGATTTGTTGATGGAGTCTATAAGAACAAAGGTCGGGGGAACAGTCAATACCTTCTCTAAAACTAATTTAAACATGAAAATAACTTCTAAAAAAGTCTGTATCTTTGATTTAATGGACATGATAAAATTTATTACATTTCGAAATTTCGGCTATTGCTATAAGGAACACCGATTATTTATATGTTAAAATTATTTTACGAAATATATTACGAAATTGTCGTTGATTTTTGACAGTTATAGAGGCTTTAAGAGTAAGATTAAACATAATAGGTCAAAATACAGTCAACTCCTGTTGTTTGTTTGCATTTAAATTATTAAAAACAAAAAAATTGATAGTAAATACATGTATGCACATGCTAATAGAAGTATGATTCAACATCAACATATTAACGATACTTATTGCGCATGACTACAATCCACCTATTATGCGCACACAAGTCTTACATGCTTTATCATACATTTTGTTTGATTGTTCTATTGTTTACTTTTTTAAATCTATCTAAAACTGTCAATGTCAATGATAAAACATAAACATGTTTGCCATGTGTCGATAAAACTGATGAAGATATCAACCTGGAAGGTCGGCTGCAAAGCAATCGACAGTCGTTTCTGATACGTCTTGTTGGTTGTGTATATATCGATCTGTAATGCACAATTACTTAGTTTTCTTAAAGATGACAGCATTTATTCCTTTATATCAGTTGTGTTTTAATAATTAAAGAGAGAAAACAGAGCACTACATGTTAATATAAATATCATATACAAATAATATCTGAAAAACTCACTGGTTTTTTTCGAATAGATTTAACAAGATACAAAACGCTCTTTTTTATAGTTTGTGGTACAATATATTCCATTTTAATTTCACGCAACGATATCTATTCATACGTCACACGAACACTAAAATGGTACATGAAAATGTATTGAATAAATTGTACCACTAAACAATAAATAAGAGCATTTTGTATTTTGATAAATCTATGTCACCAAACGACATCTAGCATTGAAATGTTGGTTATTGCTATAAGGAACACTGATTGTTTATGGGTTAACTTTTTTATAAAATATTTTACGAAATATTCGTTGATTTTGAGTGTTAATGGGGCTATTAACTTCAACAACAGTTAAACGTAGTCGATCAATTTTGCATTAATACGACAATGGAGATTAATTAAGATAAAACTGAAACGATTGTTTTGGAAATGGCGGACCTTTAAGAAATTACGAGCGCGGACATATGGTGGTAAGAACATGTATACTACTTCCGTTTATAAATTTAGGGTAGTGTTCACACCCTATCGTGGAACGCGGCGCACGATAAACTAAGGTCACACGCCCAACACGCAATATTCTCAATGTATAGTTATACAACGACCTTTGGAATCGTCCCTATTTAAGAACTTTTTTTACCTTTTGATAGCATGAGCATGGTTAAGCCAATATTGTGTTTCGGCTCACAGATATGGGGCTATGAATATGTCCAAATAAATTCTGTAAACGCCATTTGCAAGTTAGGAAAAATACAAATAACTGTATCGCCCTTCGTGAATGTGGCCGACTTCTTTTATCTATTACATATTTTATATTTGCATTAAATGTTGGTGTAAGTTGTTAATAATGCCTAATAAAATATTTCCCAAACAATTCTATAATATGTAAATATCAATAGATAACGCTGGGTGTAATTGCTGGGCAACGAGAGCCTTTGATAAGTTTTGCTGTGGTGGCTCTGGGAGTCCATATGCACCCCTTCATAAACACAACCGCATCCCTAATAGACGTTGTTCGTGACAAATGGAGGAAAGTGATGAATACACGTCAAAAACACGTTGAAATAACCTGAATGGCAAGCAACGGACGTTATCATTTGCATGCACATTAAAACAAAAAACACGACAATGTTTTAACACACTACTCTTGTTGACATTTTTATATTGAAATTTGGAACAGTGTACATATTTCGAAAATCGTTATCGACTTAGGCTTCATCGTGAATCAAGATGTGCAACCAATTGGTATACTGCAACCTCACCGATAGCGACACTTTAAGTCGGCAACATTGCGACAGTTTTCCAATATAGTGGATAGAGCGTACGAAAGACAAACGAAGTAAATAAAAAGCAATTATTTCATACTTTCATGGTATCATTTGCATGAATTTGTGCTTTACACGGGTAAATGTTGATACGGTCAAATTTGCACCTTTTGACAATAGATGGCGCATTGCAACTCTCAGTAACCCTTTAGCTGAGAGTTGAATTGTGGCAACTAGGCAACGAATGTAAAATCCTAACTATTAAGATATGTTTTCGGGTTCGTTTGGATCTCTCAGGATATTGGCAACGAAAATTTATGTGAAAACAATTTTCGTCAGCGTATAATTGATTGCGTCAACCAGAATTGGCATACTGACATTAACAATAAACCTAGATGTAACCATTATAAGAACTATAAGTCTCTACTTTACACCGCAAGGTATTTATGATTGGA
Source organism: Dreissena rostriformis (assembly GCA_007657795.1). Taxonomy (NCBI): domain Eukaryota; kingdom Metazoa; phylum Mollusca; class Bivalvia; order Myida; family Dreissenidae; genus Dreissena; species Dreissena rostriformis. The sequence goes on along the minus strand of VMBQ01007095.1, from coordinate 1,074 downwards.
AATACCGCTAAAATATTAGACAGTCTTTGTCAAGTTTAGGTTCTCCATTAACAAATTCAAAGGTGAAGTTGGTAGGCAGTTACATGTTGCATATAATTCGAGAATATGTAATTTGTTAACGAAAAGAATATATCTATTACTGATTGTGAATATCCTGCCTTTTTCAATGTAGTAAATATGACGTTGTCGTAGAGAATTTCTATACCACTGGTATATGGGTTGAAATACTGAACATGACTTTAATAATCTGATGAGCACAATAGATAATGATACAGTATTGAAATCATGTACGTATGTGTGTCATCTTATGGATAAAATGCAACACTTTTATATATTGTATATGTAAGATGATGTGTTTGCAACCACAAACATGGGTTATCTATTGTGTAAAATACTGTGTATTTTGGGCCGAAAGCCTTTATTTACTTAATAAACTGAGTTGATTTTACTTGGCCGAATGTCCATTTTAATAATTGGATAAAAATGCAAAAAAAAATCAATACTCACCGTTCCCGAACAATCTAATCCAATCATGTATGAATAATTTCCAGTCCTCGTCTGAAGCTGTGTCTTTCATTATTAGCAGAAGATGTAACGTCATTTGTTTGGATTTATCGAAGTATAAAGCAAGTGCTTCCATTCGAATTCCTGAAATATAAAACTGAGATTGAACAGGTATCTTATACACAGCTGTGTTAAATATTGCACATTATGTATCTCCAGATACTCTATCTAGAAAGAAATGCCCGTTCTTATCCACNTCCCAATGTGTTAATGGGCGCATGTTATATTTAAAGCAACTCTAAATTCTTAATACATGTTGCCGAATTTGTTGCATGTCGCTGATTATCCATGTTTTTCAAAACATATTTTGTTAAAAACTGAGTTTAATGAGTATCTTTTTGGTTTTTTGGTCGTCGAGTTGTTAATTTAATTTTTAATTTTTTATGCTTTAAATTGCTTGTGGCGTTCAAACAGCAGTCATGGCTAGATGTTGTTCAAAGTTTAAAAGGTAGTATAATCTTGCTTACGATCATATTTATCTGGTTTGTAAAAAAAATAACAACCGTGGCC
>VMBQ01007094.1:0-60313 GCA_007657795.1 Dreissena rostriformis | reverse complement strand
TATTAGTATTATTATTATTATTTTAATGTGTATTATTACATTCAATATTGCATGTCAAAATAATGCATATTATATATACCGTTGAGTGATATTCTCGTCTGAAATAAGTCTAACCAATACTAGACTAGCATATGGGCTCAATTACTACACATTTAGCCTTTACAATTAAACAAGCTCCAAGTAAAGGGAAAAGGGAAAAACCCGTATGTAATTACCGTATATGGTGAGAAAAAAATATGAACTTGTTATTTGTGCATCTTGATTTTAAGACACTTTCTGTTTGAATGTCATCATGATTCTATGTGAATATATGGTGTCGTTATCGCAAAGTTTACTGCTACCGATAAACAAAGCTGTTTTTGGTTAATTAATAGCAATATGTAAAGTCGAGTGTGAATAATACATATATATTGTGTGGTCCCATACTTCAGCCAGGTGTCATTTTAAGTTACCTGCCTGAGTTTACAGATCTCCAGTATAACTGTAGATGTTAACTGTGATTTGATAATGGCAAAATGATCGACATATACATCATAATGTTGTTGAACATTAATAATGTGTATTTGCAGCAATATTATCGAAGTAAGTACATAAATATATGCGCTAGATAATATGAGTGTCCTCATTCATCTAATTGTGATAGAAAATATTTTCTGAACGGAATAAAATGGTTGTATTTAGAAATAGTTTTCTTTTAGAGAATACAAACTTGCTCTGTGTGCTTCAGGTTAGAAATGTAAACATTGATGAACTGCTGTCGCTTGTCGATGCTTCTGTCTATGATTGACACAGCTAGTCTGCATCTTTTAGTGCATTCATTTTTCTGATATGTTAGTGTCTCTTTTTAGTTGTGCATTGCTTAATATATTTTGTCATTTTTTTATTTCTGCAAATAGTGAAGCAATTCGACCACTCGACTGACGATTAGTATTGCTTCAAACTAAGACACGTAATAATTGTACGAAAGAAATGTTCAAAACCTTTGTCGTGGACAAAGCATAAAACAGCTATTTACCGAGCAGAATTATTTTAATGTGTATTATTACATTGAATATTGAATGTCAAAAGTAAACGGAAGCGAACAAATACCAATATCAATGTTATGCATATTATATATACTGGTGAGTGATATTCTCGTTTGAAATAAACACGCATCAGCCATAAAGACGACGCATTGAATGCTTTTTAATAAATGTATTATAAGCATTTACATGCAAGCTGATTCAATATAATATTATATAATTTCGACTCGATACATAATATCTGATACTCGCGTTCTGCTAATTATTCACATAACAAGCTAACATGAAGCACCATTCTCCAACCAAGTTATAATTTATGTTAAATAATTGTTCAGATATGTATAATTGTCTATATTTAGACTAGGATTACATTTTTCTTAACGTTTAAATGTAATATTATGTATGCAATTCCGTTCTTAGTAGGAAGGATCATACCATTGTTATACTTTCGTATTGTTCTCTGTAGTATTTATTAATTTCTCTCTTTCGTAAAATGTTTTTTAAACATCTTTTCCCATCGCGTACTGTTGCCTTTACGTTGACGGTTTTTAATACAATAAGTCAGGTAAAAATATAAAAAAGCTATGTTATCAAGTTCAACATTTAAAGCTTAGAAATCTCATTAAAAGTTNATAATTGTTCAGATACGAATAATTGTCTATATTTAGACTAGGATTACATTTTTCTTAACGTTTAAATGTAATGTTATGTATGCAATTCCGTTCTTAGTAGGAAGGATCATACCATTGTTATACTTTCGTATTGTTCTCTGTAGTATTTCTCAGTTTCTCTCTTTCGTAATATGCTTTTTTAACATCTTTTCCCATCGCGTACTGTTGCCTTTGCGTTGACGGTTTTTAATTAAATAAGTCAGGTAAAAATATAAAAAGCTATGTTATCAAGTTCAACATTTAAAGCTTAGAAATCTCATTTAAAGTTCACTATACTGTTTATGATAAGTAAAGCACAATTACCAAATAATGATTATAAAACATAATACAGGAATATTATGCAGCTTATGATTTGACGCCAAAAGTACGCTTGAGGTTTTCAGAACAGTCGTTAAGAGACAGATATGATTAAACATGTTGATGTTAATTTTATTTCTACATGCACCAACATTTAATTTCGTAAGACTGCCTTTAAGAATCGATTAAAACATTTGTACTGATACGTGAAAGGCCTGTCATTGTTTGACAACTTCAAGTGAGCTTTTTGCGTTCTATGCTTGTTTAAACGTTGTTTATAGCAAGAAATGGGAATGTTTAAGTAATTTGTTTTGTTTCTTTTCAAGAAACTGTGTGCAAAAATCTACACTCATATGCAGGGCCAGACAGACGCACATCAACATACTATTATGCTGTCAAGTTGCTTGAAAATTATAAAAGAAAGTATTGATTTTGATTTTCCCACTTTAGAAGGCCGCCAAATCATTAAACCTTTTGTATCGGATCCAATCACTGTGAGTATGAACCCTGCGTTATTGTGTGTCAGGGGTCAACATTCAGGATGAAGGAAAAAAATATTTTGTAATGCTTAAATACTGATCATTTTGAAGTGTTTGCAGCAATATAATACGTACGAGCATTTACCTGCATGCTCTCAATTTTATTTAATTTTGACGCAATATTTTTGAATTTTGATTCAAAGGCATTATGGATGAAGGCACAGCAAATATGATATATGAACATCATATTAACAATATCAGTGTAAACTTGTGCACTATTTTTTACAGCTATATTTTTTATAACAGGCCCCAAGTCCCCGATTACCAGGAATACGGAATGTATGGTGACGAAACTATGTCTCCATATGAGTGGTTTAGTCTGTTGCTTTTTGGAGATGTGTGCATGCAGTACGTCGTTCGATTGGCTGGTTTTCGATACGCAATCGAACACTTTGAAAAATATGTGATAAAGGTAAAAGTCATCGACCTTATAATATTTAACATCTTGTAGGAATACATAATGTTCGGTCGTTAACTATCAGACGATAATTACAATAATTGTTAGCAGTTTTAGTATTTATTTTGTAACATACATGTTAACATGTCACATTTACATTTTGTTTACAGACAAAGAACACAATAATCGAATTGATCGTATTTTATAAATTAACTTACTGTTTTCTTCAAATAATAACAATCTTAAAAAGTACTCCAAGAACTCTTTATAACCAATAAAGAATTAATAGCTTTGAGAATTTTCTTAATACAATAATTTGTCAAGTACCTCTTTCGTGATGCGAATGCAATAATGTATTGAATACAATTGTTTATAAAAAGGTATGTACTTTCAAATACTCGATGTCGCCGATACTATTTTTTCTTGATTTGTAAAACAAAACGATTCGCCAAAAAAAAAAACAACAATATATCTTGATAAAAATTTGACGAACATTACAAAAAATCGCTATTTGTGTGGCCGATACCGAAATTTGAGGCATCAATTAATTATATTGATTATGTAGGCGCTTTTTCGCATTTTGCATGCGTCTTTTTATTGTTTCTTAACATGGCGACCAACGGTGAAATTGTTTGGTTAGGACTTTCATTTCCAAGATTAATATTAAATACCAATTTTCGCACAGCCATTCTTAAGATAACAGTATAAAGTAATTTCTAAAATTCTCCCGGACGACCACAATACTTTAATCAAAAAAGGTATTTGCCCTTTCAAGTCTTGTGTCGCGCGATGAAAACAATAATATAACGATTTAGAATCCGAAAACGAGGCTAATATTTTTCACATGACCTATATGTTGAAAGCGGTAAAAAATTAAACCAACCAACCAAAATATAGTTTTAAAATAGTTCAATTATTATGACAGTTGAATATTTAATATTGAGAATTAAGCAGATGTAGTTATACATTTAATGATTCGATATTTTGCAGTTACCATGTCAGAGATGTGATTGCATAAGACATATTGCACACATATTTTGTTTTCTGAAAACGTATAAAAACAGCATTGCAGCGATTTTATTACATTTTTAATGAAAAGATGTGTGAAAACTATTTTTAAAACTAAATTAAAACGATATCTAGTAATATGTTTCAACAATCATATACTTTGTATGGGTACGAAGTAATGGTTGTCAATCAGAGCTGTTGATTACTTTAAATGTTGCTGTACGAAAAAGATCCTTTTAATTTTGACTTACTTTGTGTATATCTATATATCGTTATTGACGATATGTCTTAAAAAATACCTTTCTACCATAATGCTTATGATGATTTAAATAGTATAGGAATCCAACATCAAAATTCTCGCTTCCTGTTTTGCCTCCTCCTGTAAATATTGTTCTCATCATACGTCGAGTATCGAAAAATACAAACAATTCTCGCCTAAACTGATGTAAATATATATATCACAGCTGTTAAATAAAAAATTAATCAAAATTATGTACACTTTAAAGCTTCCATATCCTTATGTATGATAAATAGTGGTAGGTATATTGTGTCACTCATTATAATAGTCCACACTATAAGAACTCTTTGTAAACAGAAAATTGGTATATGCGCTTCATAAAAAAACAGCATTTTATACTTTTTTTATAAAAGTTAATTGAATGCTATTCTCTTAGATTCCTTTAATATATCATTGCTACATAAAGGGCACAGCGATAAAAACAAATTGTCCCGCTGGTATTATATCGTGTATTATTGTGTTGTGCTGCTGTTGATTTCAGCTTAGTGAGGCATTTAACAAGGCGGAAAACGCAGAGAAGGCCACCAGGATCTTTTTTTTTTAATACACAATATTGCATACGATGGCGTCATGAGTGTACCAACTAAGGACAAGAATGTACCAAATATGGATGGCGTTTCTATTGCGTTTTTCAATCTTGTGAGACAGACTGTGAGTACAAGAGGCGGTAATGGTACGTAAAATGTTAACAAATCTAACAANCCCCCCCCCCCAAATTTAGAAAAAATAAGACAGAATAGTTTCCACTTATATCTCCACAGAGAATAGGTAGGGTGGAAAACTTGCTTATATTAACCTTTCAGCTCACCTGAACACCAAGGTCTTATGAGGATACCGTGATGTCTGTCGTGTCACAAAGTTGTAATGCTTGGCAATTACATGGTAAAGTGGTTTCAACAAAGTACGTTCATATCATGCCCCTGTGGTCGGAAATGGCCACAACCCAGGGTTCACATGAGTTATATTTTAATTTATATAGATAAAACGATATAAGAAACTTCTCTTAAACGACATGTATCAGAGGGTTTCCATTTGTCATGTATTTGTCATGTATCATCGTACGGTGTTTGTCAATCAAGTTTGCTCAAATCATGCCCAAGGGATCAGCTGATCGGTATTTTGAATGTCATATCGTATGATGATCCTCTGCCAATTTTGTTCAACGCATGCCCCGTGGGTCATTACTGACGCTTGTCCTGGACGTAACTGGTTTTTCTTCTATGTATATAGTGAAAAAGCTCTGAAAACGCAATACACGGTACTTTGTTTTCCCTTATAGAGAATACTTTTATTCGTACATGACTTAAGTGAACATTGCTACACTAGCTGTCTATATTAGTTTAGTACATTGGGATCTCAGGTGAGCACCTAAGTTCTTAAGCCTACTTGTTTTTGTTTTAAACGAATACGTGTTGTTTTGCGTACATATATTCCAATATTAAATTTAATTTGGAAAATATCATCAAACGAAGCAAAACTTAAATTGGAATACAAAAAAAAACGTTGACGGTCGGTACCAATTAGTGTCTCTCGGGTTAATAGAATAAAACAACTTTATTTATGCCTAACATGAGATTACTCCCTTAAATCTCAATAATATTCTGACATTTAAAATAGTTCGTGTATCATCACAAGTCCATTTTACCTCAAATTCTTGAGCGGCGTCTTCAATCTCAAAATTATCCAACATTTCAAAAGTAAACGTTACGATGACGCAGACGTGAGCTCGATACCTGGTCTAAATGTAACATTGGAATTAAGGAAACGAGAGATAAATATTTACTGGAGGAAATCAAGTTGCAGGTGTAGCAACATGTATGGTATGTTCCCCTTCTTTCCCTCCGAAGATGTTGTCGAATCTACACGTACAAGAGTGGAATCCGAAAGACTTTCGACGCCATCATGTATCGAATCGGTAAGAAATTCAATGTCAACATTTTCATATTGATCAGATTTGAACCTTGTATATAAACTGGTTCCTCTTTCTTCTTTTTAAAAGGCGTAAAAAACGCCTTGTTCTGTGATTAAACATAATGTGATTTTAACGAACAAAACGGCTAAAAACTGTTTGTTGAAAATAGCTTTTAAATATTTGTTCATAAACAGTAATCTGCACATTATCTTACCTAATCAATTTAAATACCAAAGTGAAACATTACTTTGACAATTGTTTTCCTGTCTAGCCCCGTGTGTAAAGTTCATTACACGTTTATTGATTTATGTCTTAAATTCTTATTCGCGTCAGAAGCCAAGTTAAGAACACGTTTATTGGCTAATGTCTCAAATTCTTATTCGCGTCAGAAGCCATTCTTAGATTTTGAACCGTGAAACAGAATTTAATGAATGAACTTATTATAATAAGAGATAGTACATGTGGCTTAAGACTCTAGTTTTAGCGTTGTTTTTATATTAGCTTTCTACATTATTATTAATATTAGAAATACAACTTGATAAAACATGTTAGTATAATAAAGAACACTTTCGCAAACAATTTCTACATTATTATCATATTTAGAAATACTATTTGATAACAACATGTTGGTATAATCAAGAACATTATCAAAAATGTTTCTTATAAAGACAATGTTAAATTTGGTAATGAATTTCTGTTTCTGAAAGTACATATTTTGCGAAGACAGAAACAGGCCGAATATTTATAACTTTGAAATTAAACTGTATTTAAAATTTCTGTAACAATAGTTTTGTTGTTTTATAAAAGCCGTTCATTGTGGAGAAAGTATTTTTACCTGTGATATTTTCTAGTTGTAATATTGCAAATACTGTTTTTAAACAATGACTTAATCTCGCGCATATTTTATATCGTTCATCTATCTATCGTACATTGCTCTCAGAATTAGAGGTTCATCACAAATTATAAAATTATACAATCATGTTCCAGGAGTTAAATCAGAAGTTAAATCAAGAGTTCCGAAACTATGTTTCTTACCATGAACCATTTTTTGGAAGAACTGTTTGGAACAGATAGACAGGAGCGAAATTCACGAATTCGACACTCTGAAACATATGCCTTTGAGTTAAGAGGACACTTACTTTTCCCAGAAAAATAACAAGTAAGTACTAAGTCTTAACTTGAGCGTGCAGTACTTTAGTAAACACAATCAATCATAATAGCTGACAGAAAGAACATATCCAGCCGAAAATCGATTGTTTTGTCCATCTTAATACCAATTGGAGCTCACGGCTCAATATGCATTTAACATTTATATAGTCTGTTCAACAATTCAACAAAAACACGTTTGTGTTCAAAACCGCAGGAAATATATTTGTAGTTAAATTGTACAATTATACACAGATGTATAATTAAGTGTTGTGTCAACTGTTTCAATGTTGAGTGGAACTATTCGATTTTATGTTGGAGATGTTCTGCTATTCATCTTGAGATGATTTCTATTCGCGACAAAAGGAAAACGATTCACTTTTGTTTTTTAGCAGGGGCCAGTTTGAGACAATGTTGAACTGTTGAACTCAGAACCACACGTCGATCAATATATTTCATCAATCCATTCACTTCAGTATTTTTAAGTTTAAGTAGACCCAAACTGACATAAAGATGGACCGAAATAAAACAGACAAACACAATCACATGTATTGCATTTACTTACATTATTGATCTTCCATGTGCTTGTACCCACTCTGTTCAGTTGATATCCACTGTATGTTTGTCGTTCTCTACACTCGAGTTAATGTTACAATCAATAGAGAACGTTCGATGACCTTAGGATCATTTCAATTCTTAAACAAGGAAACTAGCGAATTGTTGTAATTCCGTTCATTCTTTGAAACACGTTTTCCCTTTAAGTGGTTTATTTGGGTGATATCCCATTTTCGTCTGCTGAACAAGTTTTTGTCATCATTATTCAGTTCAAACTCATTAAAATGACCGCTTGAAAGAATGAAATAAATTATTAACTAAAAAGCGTTACATAGGTCCTTTTTTAATGATTATACGCTTTCCTTCTTTAATGATTATACGCTTTCCTTCTTTAATGATTATACGCTTTCCTTCTTTCATGATTAAACGCTTTCCTTCTTTCATGATTAAACGCTTATATTGAAAAAGGTTAAAAACATGTTAAGTATCGGAATGATGAACAAAAAAAAGATCCACTAGCCTTCTTTGTAAGACAAGTTACCAATTATCTAAACATATTAGGAACGAAAATACACCATTATACTTAAAATGAACACAAAATAACATACACATTTACATGCATATCAAGCTTATGGCATTACAATTCGTAACAAGAAATACATTATTGTGAACTATCAAACGGACGAAATTAAACAGTTTATATTGCGACACGAGAAAACCTGTAATATCAACTCAAATACAACACTGATTGTTGTTTTGTGTAATTGAAAGTTTATCATCAAATGCCGTAGCTATAATCTTTTAATAGAGCCAATAACAAAAGCCAGTCATATGTAATCACAATCATTAATTTAATACGAAAAGCGTAATAAAACCTTAACACCCCCAGTGCACAAAATTATATCTCATTTAACTTGGTTTACTCAATGGCAGAGCAACACACACTCTTTACATTTTGACGGATACAATTAAGTTTACACATTGGGCTTTAGTTTTATAGTTATTCTTCTATCCATTTCTTCGCATGTTCATCAATCCGTCTATCTGTCCCTATCAGCAAAAACTGAAGAATACAAATTTAAATGTTGCGATTGTTTAACTGAAGGTAATTGCCTAAAACTTAGTAACTAATACAAGTCAACGGGAGGATAATAAATTATACCAAATTTGAAAAGAAGGTCTCCGTTACCAAAAGTAGATTTTAATATTGCTTTTTACTCAACTGCATCACAAGAAATAATAAGGAAACTTGGTGTTCACTCTTGACCATAATCACGTTTGTCATTGTCTGTTTGCCAATCCCAACTTGTCATCCATCCTTACAGCTGTTAGTCCTCAAAAACTGGAATGACTCTACAATGCATAATATAGGATCACGATATTGTATGCATTCTACATATACGGACGAAAAATGTAAACGTGATTATACGAATAAAAAAATAACTAGTAAACTGTCCGTAAGTTAAAGCTCTCCAGTAGGACCGTTTGATATGTCCAGAAACTGATTACAATCCGCATCCCATGTTCCTAAATCTACTTACATAGCTTTTCAGCGATCTTATTGCACGTGGGTAATCATTTGCTTTTAATAATACATGTACAATTAAACTGATAATTAATTAATATTTGTTATAAGGAATCAAATGAAATTGTTTGCATTATTTTTCATGAAAATATGCGATGTATACATTATCGCAAGGTATATTTATTTAGAATAATTACAGCTTTATTATAACTATAATATTTAAATGCATCGCGGTCGTTTATTAAAAGCATTGAAAGCACTTTTTGACATAACTAGATAAAAGTAGTTGTCCACTTGACATTTTGAATTCTTGTGATACACTTATCAAAACATAATTGACCATAGTGGTAACGTTTACAGTCTAACAGTATTCTTTTTAGCTCACCTGATTGCTCAGGTGAGCCTTTGCGACCGGTCTTTGTCCGTCGTCCGTCCGTCCGTCGTCCGTCCGTCCACATTTGTTCGTAAACACTCTAGAGGCCACATTGATTGTCCGATCTTCATGAAACTTGGTCAGAAGATTTGTCCCATTGATATCTCGATCGAGTTCGAAACTGGGTCATGATGTATCAAAAAGTAGGTAAAAAAAAAGAAAAAAACCCTGTAAACAGTGTAGAAGTCACATTTCATGTCCAATCTTCATGTAACTGTGTCAAAATGTTTGCCTTAATGATATGTTGGTTGAGTTCAAAAGTGGTTCCGGTCCGTTAAAACACATGGCCGCCAGTGGGCGGGGCAGTTTTCCTTATTTGGCTATAGAGCAACCTTGTAAACACTCTAGAGGCCACATTTCTTGTCCGATCTTCATGAAACTTGGTCAGAAGATTTGTCCCAATGATACCGCGATCGAGTTTGAAACTGGGTCATGCTGGGTCAAAAACTAGGTCATAAGGTCAAAAAAAGAAAAACCTTGTTAACACTGAAGAAGTCACATTTCATGCCAAATCTTCATGTTACTTTGTCAAACTGTTTGTCTTAATGATATGTTGGTTGAGTTCAAAAGTGGTTCCGGTCCGTTGAAAAACATGGCCGCCAGTGGTCGGGGCAGTTTTCCTTATTTGGCTATAGAGAAACCTTGTAAACACTCTAGAGGCCACATTTCTGGTCCGATCTTCATGAAACTTGGTCAGAAGATTTGTCCCAATGATACCTCGATCAAGTTCGAAACTGGGTCATGCTGGGTCAAAAACTAGGTCACTAGGTCAAAAAAAAGAAAAACCTTGTAAACACTATAGAAGTCACATTTCATGCCCAATCTTCATGTAACTTTGTCAAAATGTTTGTCTTAATGATATGTTGGTTGAGTTCAAAAGTGGTTCTGGTCCGTTGAAAAACATGAACCAGGTCAAAGCTTGAAAAACCTTGTTTATCTTTAACCACAAAGCACACAGCTTTGATATTTGATATGTTACAAAGATTGTTCAAATCATGCCACTGGGCAAGCTCATTTCACAGGTGAGCGCTCTAGGGCCATCTTGGCCCTCTTGTTTATATATCATACGGAAACGGCGCTCTTTATGTCACGGTTACTATTTGTTTCGAGGTTAAAGGTGGAATATTGTAGAGATGCTGTGTGTAAATGTTAACATATCTTACTTGTTTAATGTTGCTTGATTACATACAGTGTCAGAGTTTATGGCTACACGGCGTATGGAAGACCTGGCAGTGAATTCACGTGCCTGTACGAGTGGTTAAGTCATCTGCTGGTAGGAGATGGTAGCGTGTCGTACATCATTCGACTGGCTGCGGCAAGATTTGCGCTTCAAAACTTTGAAGAATACGCTGCCTGGGAACGCATCTATGTGTTATACTCTTTTTTTTAATGCTTAGTGATGGAATATGGACAACTGTTTGGAAATAATGCAACAATAATGAATTGCATCAACGTAAGGAGCTTGTTTGTTTTACGTATACATGTATTAGAATATAAACAAATATAAATTGAAAACGCGTACAAAATGTTTTTTAAACAAACAATATTACAATAAAATATTTGTGTTATTATTGTTGTTGTAATTTCATCTTGTCATGATACACCGACAGCAACTTTTGTCTTTTAAAGTTCAAGGCGTTATGTTTTAAGACAAAGACGATTTCATAAACAATGAACACTAATTCACTGAATTAATAACGTAACGACAAATGCTATGGTTGATGAATCTAATTTCCATCTGTCCAAAGTGTGTTCATAGAAACAGAAAAAGAATATTGTTAAAATGAAGTGAACAAAAATGTTGTAAATATCAACATATATGCGAGTTTACAACGAAGACAGGTGAACTTAACGCAAACTTAACATATTGGCGTGTTTTTTTTTCCAACTTACAAATGTGTTTGTCACAGCGAAAGAACCTGTTAAGGAAGCCATTTTCTTTTTTTAAATACACGGCGTCGAATTCAAGAAAATGATTTATCTGCACTGAAGAGAGCCATACATTTTGCGTTTGCAAATCTTGTGAGGGAAGTGTTCCGTGCGGGAAGCGGCAATGGTATTTGTAATAGTTATGACCTATCTTAACATATATTTATGGCTGCTTATAATTGATATGTGTGTTTGTGCGTGCGTGCGTTTGTGCATGTGTGTGTGTGCGTGATGCGGGGGTGGGGGTTCGCGGGGGGTATGTTGGGTGGGACGGGTGTGTTTGTCTGTTTCTGTTTAATCAGTTTACTGATGTGGTATTTTATTTGCAGGACCTTTGTACGTGGAATTCTTGATTGGTGCACAAAACTGCAATATAAAACAACACTTTGAGAAACATGAATTTGCGGGACGTAAATTTAACAGTATCGCCGGATTGCAAATTAGATTTCCAGTTATCGATTGTAGCGACAGGGAATTCCATATTTACTGGATGAAGAGCAGCAAACATAATGCAGCCCGTGCAGTGCGATTGTTTAAAAGGCAAACGTCATAAACGCCAAGAAAATTAGTAATACACTGTTGAAGCCTTTTTTGCTGTGACGAGAAGTTTCTCCCTAAACCATCTTAGATTCTGTTGGATGAATAACCGTGTCGAAACCAGACAGCGGTAATTATTGATCAAGTTTACTATTTTCGTGGTATCTAAAGCCAGTTTTAACACTTTCAAGTTGTTAAGCTACAATTCAGAACCGTGTACATAGTGCTGAGTAAGAGTTGTGTAATTTAAAAACCCAAAAAGAACAAAAACAAGAATAATTCTATGATTTTATGGAAAATATACACTTTGTCGCATTCTAAAAAATGTGAAGGTAGATTACATGGAAATGTTTGTTTCTATACGCATATTGTTAAACAAACTTATTTCTGAAACCGTTTGTATGTTGTTAATACATGTGCGTGCATATCTCGTCGAATTCCAAGGTCTGCACAACCATGACAGTGGATTTGTACACTTATATATATTGTTCTTTATATTTAATGAGAATAATGTTTTAAAATACGTAACAACCTTTAAAACGATAACCGAATTTAATGGCGATCCGTCTAGGTTTGCTAGTGATATATTACAAGGCTAATTTTCATTTGAAATTGGATATTATAACTATGAGACGTTTTTTAATCACATGGTGCGTTTATGAATTCTACAGCTTTGTTTCATTCGAAACATTTAATCTACGGTCAATACTTTCTTTCATTTGTGTTATACCTGGCGCTAGTTCGCTACCAGTTTTGATGTCGAGTGTGTTGCATGCTTTATGTTTTCAATGAAACCCCAGAGTGCCTTTTTTATGTTCAAGATGATGCAAGTTGTACTAGAAGTAATAACGGATATGTGATTGAAATATTCATTCTCAGTCATGTTAATAACTTCAGGATTTTTCCGCAGGACTAAACTCTGTTTTAAAAAATTGTAAAAGTGTTCGTATGTCTAAAATGTAGTTTCCTACCAAGAAAGTCCTATATTTCGTTTCGATAGGGCCTAATACTCGGTATACCATTTCTGTCAAGTTATTGTAGGCACTACCCATATAACCTCAATTCCGATATACAATTGTATGCGACCTATACGCAGGTTCCTATCATTTGTGTACGTTATAGGCAGGGGTTATACACACACACACACACACACATATATATATATGTATGCGTGCGTGCGTATCTGATTGATGTTAATATAACATCTTCGCTCTACTACATGCAAATGTGGTACAATTTTTAAGCATGCTATTCTTCAGCATTGTTTACCACTCGATTATATGCTTACAAATGGTATGCCAACCAATTGTGCACTCACCATTGTCTTGCATGGATTGTAATATATATCTGTCAGGGGCCGGAGGCCTATATCACAAATAAACAGAACTTGAACTTGAATAACTTGTTAAAACTATTATAAAATAAGAATTGCTTTCCAATTATCACTTGAAACATGAGAACCCTTTGGAACGCTCAATTGAGAAACTTAAGCTCAAATATATAATACTCAAAGCCTCTGATTTCGGGCTTCTTTTGATGACAGGGGAATAGTTTGAACACACATTGCAATGTTAAACTATGTACAAAATTTCAAACCATCACACTAGTTTAGCCGATTTTCATTTTTGTTAACTAACTAAGTAAAATGCCACTATTTAATGATACATATCAAATTTACATCTATAAGCCTATCACCCTTGTCCTTTAAGAGAAGAATGTGGCACCAGAGAAGTTTTGACCCAAGAGACATAATGTGAAAAGACTTTGCAAAGAACCATCATCTGATGTTACATACAAAATATCAAAGCCGTGGGCATTGTTGTTGCAGAGAAGATTTTCAAAGTTGTTTTGCTATATAATCATATTTACAGTGTTACCCCTGGAGCGTGGTCAACTTTAACAAAAGGGGCACGATTTAAACAAAAGTTGTAAAGATCTAAAGATGATGCTACATAACATGGTATCTATGTTAAACTGGTGGCCCCTGGGGCGAGGCCAGTTTTGATTCAAAGGGGTAAAATGTGAAAGAACTTCGTGAAGGACCTTTACATGATGCCTCATGGCAAAAATTAAATCCATGAGCTCGCGGTTTCACAAACGAATATTTTGGAAGGCTTTTCCCTAATTAAATTGCCTTCATGATAATCAACAGGTTATTTGTATGATTTTTTCCGCATGACTTAATACTTCTATGTTATTTTTCTGTAATTATTTACAATATATAAATCTTATCGCTTTTGTTATTTATAAGATGCTCCACCCTTCCGCTTACATATCTCGTTATAATGATATTGTTTTAACCACTTTCACGTTTGTTATCTACATGTATTTTGACATTTAAGATTGTATGATCACTTCTGTTTCACATGACTTTTTTATAAATGTTATAAACATGGTGTAGACTGACGATGGACTTTGTGCACGTGGTCATATATATGTGTGTTGTATTCTATTCTTTTATTACGTGTTGTTGATAATTATATGACAGACGTTTTAAAATTTCAATAAAAAACTATTAAAGCACCTATAACGCTCACAATCATATTAAAAGCCAAATTTTTAACGCTAGATGGGGTCTGGAAACATAGATTTAACAAGATATAAAATTCTCGTTTTTATTTGTTTGTGGCACAATATATTCCATTTTAATTTCCCGCAACGATATATATTCATACGACACACGAATACTTAATTGGTACATGAACACGTATTGAATATATTGTACCACAAAAAAATAAAAAAGAGCACTTTGTATCTTGTTAAATCTATGTTTACAGAGCAAATCTAGCGTTGAAATTTTGGCTCTTGCCGAAAGGAACACTGATTGTTTATGGGTTAACTTTATTTAACGATCTTTTTTAACAAATATTCGTTGATTTTGAGCGTTATAGGGGCTTTAATTATTTAAAACAACTTAATCGAGATTCGTTCGTGCTTGTCCAACAGTGATAAAAAAAGAGATTGTGTTTTAACAGTACTTTCATGTGCCTACGTGTCAATGGCAGTCAGTAAGGGTATAATTTGTAGTTGTATAATATGTATTATTTGCAGTTGTGTAATGTGTTTAAGACATCGGACACCCCTGCTTCCGATGCCGAAATATGTTTTGAACTCAACGGCATTTAATATAAAAAAAAACAGTCTCGAATTAAAGTACGATATACAAATAGCGTTAGCTGCTCATATGCGTGACACGGTCACTGAGGGAAAAGAATACGGTACGGATAGATGTTTACTTACAAAATATGTTTGAAGATGGATACTATAATGTTATTAATTAATTGAATTCATATTGGCTTTGTTATTGAGCTGAAGACATCCGTATTGGCCTGAGGCCTGCGGCCTCAAGCCAATACGGCTGTCTTTAGCTCAATAACAAAGCCAATATGAATTCAACTAATTAATGACAATTTTATTAATGAACTTTATAATATTTCCTTATTTTTCGTTTTAATGAAGTCTCTTTTTAACAAAAATCCAATTTAGGTAGAATGTGTCGTCCCTGATTAGCCAGTGCGGACTGCACAGGCTTACCTAGGACGACACTGTACGCACATGCATCATGCCCAGTTTTCTCAGCACGCGACACATATCTGCGTAGGAATCAAACTGCCACTATTGAAATATTCTCATATAAGGCCGAATTTTTCCTGGTTTCTGATTGGCTGAATTTCGTATTGGCCGACCTTTTCCCGTATTGGCCGTGTTTTTTCCATATTGGCCGCCATTTTGTCGTATAAGGCGAGTTTCGAGCTTTATTGGCGAGGCTGAACTTGAATGGGGCGAACAAATTTAACACATTTTCGTCTAATATTATAAAGTTAATTAATAAATGATCGTATAAATTACTTTTTTCATATAATGAAGCGATTTTGATTAGATGTAGGTATAAGCTTAAACTTATATTTTCAAGTATATTAGGTGTTATGCGAACATTTCAGGTCCGCTTTTCGCGGATTTCTTGTGCGGTGCATTGAACTACCAACTAACCAGACACTTCGAAAATTATCGATACCATGGTCAAGACGTGGGGACGATTCCAGCTCTCAACGTTACCTTGACGTCCATGGCAACCAGTTGCAGAGAAGTGCATCTGTTCTGGAGGGAGTCGAGAAGCAATCAACCTGATACCTATAGAATTTTCCTCTTGATAAAAAATAGAGACCATAAAGGCGAATCCGAAACTTAGGGAAGTGGAAACTGTCTGGAAATATTTTAAAAACACCAAGTATTTGAAATTACTAGTTGACAGTATAATGTTAAACATGTGTCTGATTTATTCGTATAATAATATGATTTACATGTTTCTTTACCTACCAACATTTATTTGGCATTTCATCCGAGTTCTCAAAAGGGTTGCTTCTTATTATGTGTATACATGTATAACTATACTTTTAAGATGAAGGTAGATTAGCAGATGCTTCATATTTTTGGAACATTTTAATCATATACCAAATGCTACTGCTTTAGTTATGTATGCGTGTGTGTTGGTCTTTTTTTGTGCATATGTATATATGTGTACATTTTATTTGACAAAAGTGTCTTCAAACTTTAACATCATGACCTATAGCAGGTATGCATATGCATTCTATACATACATGTATATATTGCAAACATTGCTTTTTCTTTATATAGACCCCTATGCTCAAACCTATTTACGACATAAATGTCTATGCAAACCCCACCAAGTCTTATATTTGAATGTTCTTTATGGAACAAAGAAAACGTACAATAGACTAGTATTATCATCAATTACATTTCGTTTTAAGAACTTTGTGCAATAGACAATCCCAGAATCGATATTCATTAGGAAACGTTGTAAGTTTAAAGACCGAGGACGACTTCTTTCATTGAATAGTACATATCTTTGTTTGTCTAAACAGTTACCATTGCGCTATNATTACTCTTAAAAGAATGCAGATGAACCTTATTTCTACTAATTACGTAATTTATATTTAAAAAAAAACACGAACTATTATGTGGTTGTCAGATCGATAACAGGAACTCTTTAAATCCTCAAATATATTCGATAAAACCGTTTCGCTTCCTTGTTTTGCGTAGGGACCTATACAAACATATATAGGTCCATGTTTATTTCTTCAGTACCGTTTTGGAGGCGCGCGAGAGTATTCAGGGGCGGGTAATCCGGGATTGTCTATAAGAACCAGCTCTTATTCGTCCAGTGTATCTTCATATTCATACCTTTATAATCATTTAATTACATATACATTTGTTAAAATAGAATCAAGATTATAATGTTATTAAAATTAATTAGCTCTAAACTTCATCGCATCTCTGCGAACTTTAATGTATGGACATTCTATGCAAAATATTTGGTAGTCCATTTTTCACGATTTGTCCAAATTTTGAACATAATTATTTCTATTATAACAACAAATCTTTATCTTTTACCATGGTACTATTCATATATATGCTTAATATTTAACGTGTTTTTGTGAATTTGAGTTTGACATTTATAAATTATGTGACTCCAAGAATTATACCAGGAGAGTAATTCCTGTTACTTTCGGAAAGTAGTATACGATATGATAGCACTATTCGGAAGTTGAACAGTTTCTTTGGTGGTAAGGTTCAGCAATCCATTTCCATGCATAGTTCGCCTAATTTACTCAAAGGAGAACACTATAAGACCACATTAAGTAAAATAACATACGTGTACCAATCTTTAACGTATTGTCTTCATCGCAGGTAAATCAATGACTTTCACCGCATCAAACAGGATTTGTTATATTCGCTTTCTGAATCTTTGTCGCTAAAGAGTCGGTATTTAAAAATATATATTATAGCCAATATGAAAAATTGGTAAACTAGATCATCAGTAGATGATATGATGACACCATCATTTTTATAAATCTATTAACTATCTATACGACACCATCCTTATAATAACAATTTCACCTATAAATATTATCTACCCGTCTCTTCTGCGGAAATAATGCGACACAATATTTGGCGGAAGTTGACGACCATGATTGCGGTTTCGATAACTCCCATGCAGTTGGTTATAAGACAAAAAATTGAATCCCATTGAAAGGAAATCCAAGTTTGTTAGAGACATACCAATGGCTGAGGACACAACCGGCAATGGACTATTATTATAAGGCAGGGNCCCCCCCCCCCAAAAAAAAAAACAGAAAGAAAAACAACAAAAACAATCGACCGTTGTCCTAAGGGCATTCCAGATTTCGTAAATAGCCCCGAAATATTTCGTTCTCTAGCGTCTGAAATAGACGAAGATAATTCAGTTTCGAAAGATGACGATATGAATAAAAACGTTGCAGGTGTGAGAAGTAGAACTATAGGAGAGATAAGATATGTCAATTTCCACATGGACACAATGCTATGTATGCCAACACTACGTCTTTAGTATAATATTGTATACAATTAAACACTTACATGAAAAACGCCCACAGGCTGTCAAAATTGTAATGTCCACGTTTCAACTAGTCTAAATTCATGTTCAACAAGTTCAACAAGGGACTTGTTCACAGATTTTGGCTTGTTTTGAAATTTAACATTAAATGCTTTAAATTGATAAATATAAACATCAGATCTAAAATGATCCAAAATAAAAAAAAAAAAAAAGTAAAAAAAAAGATAATAAGAAGTTAGCTCGAACCACTTACTTCATGGAGTAAAAGACAAGCGCCNGTGTGTGTGTGTGTGTGTGTGTGTGTGTGTGTGTGTGTGTGTGTGTGTGTATAATTCAGAGTTTATGGTCGGGTCGTCGTTGAGTCTTTACGACTACATTATGTGCGGACCTGACGATCCGTCTTCACATTATTTTTTACTTAGTATAACCATCCACGTGTTGTTACGAAATATAACGATAACACAAGATATCGAAATTTTTAAATCGTTTCGCGTCTGAGACGCTTTATAATTTTATCAAATTCTAACGATGATTTTTCGTAAACGAAAGAGTATTTTCAGTATAAGTCTTTGGCATAACTGTAATTTCGCACACTGATGTAAATTGTTCATTTATTTCTTGAATCTGTAACAAAAAGTAGAAAAATTCTCATTTTGATAAACTATGAACAAGTCCCTTTAAATTAGTGAGAAGTTTTCTGAACGGACTTTGGTCCTGTTGATGCTCGATATTAAAAACCGGTTTTACACTTTCGTTTTGACAATGTTCTTAATTCGTGTTCTGTGAACGTTTGATTTGTTTATTTAAACTAGTGTGTCTCAGATTTTTTGTAGCAGACATAGTACATAATAATAGCATTGTGCAATACGAGATATAAACATATTTAGCAAATATACAATTTATAAGGTGAGCTTTAGTTTAGAATGTGTTATATTAGGATACTTCAATTAGTTGTGTGCACTGTATTGTATCGGTTATGTTCATGTGTGTTAATTTTATGTGAGCCTGATATGAAGAAAATCCAGCACTAATAAAGATGTTCGTTTAATAAGTATTGTGTTATATTTTTCCTCTTTCAATGTTTATATTTTTGATACAAAAGAGAACAAAGCATTTCTCTTTAAATTATGATCGCATATCATTTATTTTAAGCTGCATACGACTGCCTTATAAGGTCGATCCCCGGGTATTAAATATTTACACATAAATCAAGAACCAATCAAATTATGTAAAACATTTCAAAAAAATTAACATATTGCATTTAACATTTGTGTCATAAAACATTGTATCTAATTATAAAGGATATTCTAGCACACCGCATGTCGGAAATATTCAATTAATTATTTATTAAAAACTACTACTTCATGTTAAATTTCAAAATGCACACACGTTATCAGTGCATGTTAAGTAATCACTGCGAAACTTTTGAAAACTAGTACGTTAGGTTTAAGTTATGACAGTGGGTCATCATCAAGTAATCATGTTCTCACTGTGTATAGTTGATATGCTATCATCATGACATGGAACATATCTCAAGAACCTTTGTAATGGCTTTCAATACACACACATATAAAAAGTAGAACGTTTATCTGCTTTCATTTTCCGATATCGTTACATAAGTACCATTACAATTGTGTTGTTATCGTAACTTAAATGTATACTCCAAATATACACAACTTACTCTTAAAAATATATTCATTTCTACGCATTCAATTGTTGTGAAAATGGTTTGGCTTTAATTTAAACACAGGATTTGACACATCACCAAGGAAAAGTATTTGCCTATTATTAAGCCTCAGCTTCAGAAATACTTTTACCCGAACACAGATTTAAATAGAACGCAAAAAGGTAAAACTTCGTGAACGTACAAAACAAAGAGTCGGCTATATCGGTCATTTCTTGTTAAAATTGTCTTAATGTAGCGATTTGTTTTACAGATTTTAGGTCCATGCAATTATAGTTAAAAAACCTTGTTTAGATAACTAGCTAGAATGTCGATGTTGAAGCTACCTTGCGTAATCACATATGGATTTTGTGTCTAATTGAAGGGTAATTTGAATAGGCGATACATGCTATATAGTTATATGGCTAATATTTTGGGTCTTTTCAATTCCAACATGCTTTTTGATCCCTCCTTCTCACCAAAGAAAATCCAAACTAATTCATCATTTTGTGTTTGTAACGATTGATAATGATATAAATTCCAAGTGATGATTTTCATAAAAGTAGGTGTATTTTCAGTTTGAGTTCAATTCATTAGCGTCATTTCGCTTGCATGTTTACAGTGTTCTTTTATTTTTGTTTTTGACGATATAAGACAAAGAGTTGAAACATGTAAGTTCGTCATTTCAACAAGTCCCTTAAATACATATCGGATTTGACGCTCTTTGTTATCTCATACCATATCTTACCATAAGCTTACTAACGAATTTCAGGCACGAGTTGAATTGGTTTAAAGAGTGTAGTTTTTAGCAGATTTGATAATGCATTCGTGATGGTTATATGACACATTTAATTGAGCTGCAGCATTACAGCATGTTATAAAATAATATTTCCGGATAATACGTATACATATATGAATTCATTCTTATCTATGGTGTGTTTTGATGCGAAAACGTGAATATTTGACAGTAAATTGAAAATATGTTGGTACAGATTTTAAGGAACAAACATTAATTCTTTGGAAACTCAACAATTCAATTTATTTTAAACAAAGAGTACACAATTTATTTCAGATTTTCTTTTTTTTAACAACGAATCATGTTTAAGGCACATATGTTGTATAGTTCAATTTGACATTACACATAGCAATCATTCGCCTGAAAATAGTTTATCCACCATGGTAAAACATTAAACTCCAGGCATATTATAATGAGATAAATTTGTGTAACCGTCCGCACAACGTAATGTTAAAATGCATGTATAATTTAAAACTTATTTGATATATATTAAAACATAATTCAACAGGCGTTTTGATAGCCCAATGAGGACACGATCTTCATAATCAAATTTCAACATCATATAGTATTGAACGTGTTAATTGTCTAAGATCTAAATATCAATATTAAAGTCTAAAATGCCTCACTGTTAGTATTTCTTAAACTTTTCAGATGATAAAGCAATACTAGGAATCTATGGCGAACCGATTTGTTTTCATTATTATCATGGTAAGATATATTTACATTCATGTTTTGTTTCTAAATTGTAAAATGTTTGAAAGAAGTATTGCCAACTAAATCGTTATAATTAACACTTCTTCAATCACGTTTCTGATATACTGTAATACTCCGTGTTTGAACACATATCATGTTATACACATGCATTTAAAATAGGTGGCTTTATCCAAATTAATATCGGGCGAAGACAAGATTCGTTTTGATTGTGAACCCTGCAGACTGAAAATGCAGCAATTCAACGTCTATTGTCCCCCATACGAGTCCTGTCAGTGGTATTGCCAAGAGAAACTAGCAAACTGCACTCCGGGAACAAAATATCATTGCGCCAGGAGTTTCCGAGACCATGACACATTTATGGATGCATGTGTCCGTGAAATATATTGCTCGGAAGGTATTTCTAACCATAAATATGTGTTTATTTGAATGCAAATATACATAATCATTTAAAATACAAATTATACAAAAAAAAATCAATTGATACGAAATTTGAATGGGGTGTTCATGCTTAAACGTTTGTACCAGAACATATTTTTTTTCTCTTAGGAGAAGAACCATGGATATCAATAGATAAAGCGAGAAGTGATGCCGATCAAGCCATAGCATCCGTGTTTTGTAAACCATGCTATAAAAAAAAAGACAGATTCAATAGTCGTATTAACACTCCGTCCGCAACTTTAAGCGAATGTCCGAGTGTAAAAACTAATTTGTGTACTGAGCAGGAGCACAAGATAGACTGTGGATTTATAACATACCAAGAACTCATAAACACTGACGGATATTGTCGATGTGACGCTAGGAAAGGATATGCTGCACAGTCTGACGAAATGTGCTTTTATGAAAATAAGCTCTGCTTCAAGAAAAATTGCCCTGAAGGACAAGAACTTTTGTTAAGTATGTCTAAAAGAAATCATAAGAGTTCTGACCCAATAGTTTTTGTACTGTTCTGCTTAATTTTAACGTCAGGTAATGTTTGACAAAAATAACGTATTAATGTTAACAAACATATTATGGAAAATGATTTCAGATTACACTTGCGCCATGGTATGTCCTAATGGATTAACGCGCACAGATGCATCAGACAACTGTCAAAAAACAGTAAAGTATGCATTTTATTCATTGATAAATGTCAAGTATCAGTATTTTTATCTAGCTAGGTTTATAATAAGAAGGTTTACTTTGTGTATTTTTGGAAAATATATACATGTATAATGATCAAACTCATTACAATGTACTTTGCTTGGGTTGTTTTGTTTCCAATTTTATCCAGTGAAGGAAACTAAGTGTCAACGATTTAGCTAAAAACATATTTTATTACATGTATTTGGACTTCATTGCGTAATAAGTTGCTTAAAACAGTCCTTAAATCAGCAAATAAAATAAACACACGATGTTAAGAAAAAATAAAAAATAAAATAATGCTTGCATGTGTATTGTTTATTTTTATATAATCCTTTTCCCCCAATATGTTTCTAAATAAACTTAGTAGGAATGTGTTTTTAAAATTTAAATATAGTTTTAATGTCTATTTTGTCTCTGTTTACTGTTAACACGTCTAAATATAACATTAAGTCATTTTAAGATCGGGATGCAAGTCATAAAATTATGCAAATTATTTTCAAAATAGTTCAAGCACTCAATGTTTTTTTGCTTCACAAACATATGAGCACTTTAACACCTACATATGATTAAAACAAATCGTAATGTTTCATATAATGTTCATGTTATTGGTTAAAAAGTGCTTTACTGATATTTTACTGATGTAAAGTAATAAGGGACACACGATGGTATTTATTAATAATTTCTATATGAAAATAATTATCATAAATATGTAACGTTTTCCTATTGATGATTTTATGCTGATATTGTCTTTTGCGTGATGCATTGTTCTTTGTTATAGTCCACCACCCACTGTAACCGCGTCCGTGTTTACTGTTGTTGAAGACAACGAAAAACAATCGTCTACCGGTATATTCACATTAATTTATATAAACTCAAGCAACACAATAAACCTGACCATTAAATTGTAACGTACATGCCATGAAATATATTCAAAAAAGTGTTCGTTTTGTACATAAATAATGTCAGTAAATGACTTTTTAATTTCAATTGATTTTTATAAATTACATGACACGAGTTGTCATTTCATACCTTCTTTTATTTTGCTGAACGGTCGTAAATGACAATTAGTTGTAAGTAGTCTTCTGGTCATTTCTTCGGTTATTTGCGTTCTGTTAAATGACGTTTTATTTATTTTATTTGATCGTGAAAAACATGGACACTATTATTGTATTTCTGCATTTAAAGTTAAATATAAAAATATATTCATGTAATTTATAATTGTTATGTTGCGCTGTTTAAATAACGTAATTATATTGTAAAGCTTGATTGAGACGAGGTAATTTCTTTGTACTTGACATAATTGTTCTTTCAGAAAACCCCCCACATGTGCCAAGGCCGAATATACGAGTATTCTCGCTGACAGTCACAGGAGCATTTTTATTAATTGCAGCCTTTATATTGTTAGTCTTTGCTAAACAGAGAAAAGGTGAGTTTGAGTGTTCAACATTTAATATATTCGGAAGGAATACTATATTATCTTGATGTTTAGATTATGTGTATGTTATTGGAAACAATAGTTACTGTTATCATAATAATTTATTCGTCAATTATTTCTTTGGCAGGTAAATGCTTACGTCCAGGTTATAGTTATCGAAGGAAATCAGAAATGCGTTCAAATCAAGGTAAATCTACATAGACTGAATGCTGAATAAACTTATTACAATTTATTTAAGATATAAGCGAGATCAATTGTGTTTGTTGTCCGATATAAATGTTTGTAACAAAACCATAAAGTATATAAAAGACGTATTTTAAATATCACAATTCAGAAGAGATACCGTTGCGAACAATTGAGCCGGGCGAGGAAAAACCAGAAGTCATGGCCACACATTCTACCTCATCCTCAGACGAGAACTGGGATATTCTGCCTGATCATTTTGGCGAAGGTATGTCGTTTTAACGGTTACTTTTTTTTAAATTGATTATCCGAACATAACTCACGGAGACAAAGATCGGGATCCACCGTCTGTGCTAACCTCACCTAGAACTACAGAAGCTCAAAGTAAGACAACATTTGGATTTATAATCCTATCAATGAGTTAAACAAGCATCATATGCTTCTACACAAAACTGTTTTTAAGTTAAACCGAAGCTTATCTAATGTTTATACGATGAGCGGACACAACACCGTTTTCTTTTATGTAATGAAACATTATGTGGAATATTAAAAGGCCTTTTCCACAGATTAATAAATACAGTTTCAACAAAAAAATGAGTGATAATCAGCAATCGAACTATGTTAAACTTTTATTTTAATTATACTGCTTTTCGTCGAACATTTGGAAACTTCGTGTATGTTTAACGATGCGTTTTAAACACACATTTTTTGCTACTTAAAGTTGATTCGTCTTGTGGTAGCTGGTTAGCTTTTGCTCTTAGAGGTCCCTCGTTTGAGTCCCGATACGGGCAACTGTTTTCTTCCATATGTTTTGCTTGCAATTACATTTTTTACTATTCCTTTTATTAAAGTGTTTGTATAAAAAACATGCAATGACATTTTCTTCAACCCCAACATCTTTGAAAGGTCCCTATAAGAAATATAATATAATGAACTGCGAGAAATAATAAAAAATTATGTATTTATATGATCATTTATAGATTATTCAAGTCAATTAATTGGGTATACAATTTTGACAGACTTGCTAACATGTGTTCAAGGTAATTGAAAATAATGTGCGTAATTTATCGTTGCAATAACATAAATTAGAATGCACTTATATGACTTGCAAAGAATGGCACTACATACACAAACCAGACCTACAAAAAGAAATTATTATTTTAACATTCTTTATTCTATAATATTGATATATGGGAAAAAAATCCTATATGTTTTATATTGAATGCGATGCCGAATTTAATTGAGTTTGGTTGGGGGTGAAAGTCGTTTGCATAGTACCTATGGATACCACAGCTGTCAGTCGAAAAATACATAAAACGTAAAATCTATATCTCAGTACAGAACATTCGATAATGATTTTTTTGATAATTAAGCTATAAAACTTCAATTCGTTGATATTCGGATAATCGCCGAAAATTATTGATCGATACTGGCTCGCTTAGACCTTCAGCTGATAAGCGCGATAATGCTAGAAACGATGATGGTACAAATAGTATGAAATGATAAACATTCAAATTACCGAAAAGGTTTTACAACTCTACTTTTTTAGTCTAAGTATATGCGTTATTAGGTGCAGAAAACTTTGGTACTCAAAGGAAGACACGTGACATTTTATCAGTTTCGCCACTTAAAAACGACAGCTTTTGATATGCCAATCATTCGTGCTGCTTAAGCTGCACTTATAAATTTCACGTACTAACCATGTGCTGTGTTCACTTTGGTGTGGATATTAAGACACAAGTCTTACTTATACTAGACATGCAAATGGGCTCATGTACTACACATTTAGCCTCTACAAATTAAACAAGCTCCAAGTAAATGGAAAAGGGAAAACCCGTGTGTAATAACCGTATATGTTTGGACAAAATATAAACTTATTACTTGTGCATCTTGATTTTAAGACACTTTCTCTATGAATGTCATCATAATTCTATTTGAAATATTGTGTCGTAATATTTCAATTCCTCTATACAGCATCCTGCAATTTTATTATAATTCGGTGAGAAACTGAAAATCAAAAAGTGCACTGCTCACGATAAACAATGCTGTTTTTGGTTAATAGCAATATGTAAAGTCGAGAGTGAATAATACAAGGTGTCATAAGTTTCCTGCCTCAGGTAACTAAACTCCAGTATAGCTGTAGATATTATCAACTGTGATTTGATTATGGTAAAGGGATTGACATATACATCAAATTGTTACTGGACCTAAAGAATGTGTATTTGCAGCAAAATTATTGAAATAAGATTATAAAATATGCGCCAGATAATATGAGTTTCCTCATTAATGAAATCGTGTAAAAAATGTTTAATTAACGGGATTGAATGGTTGTATTCAGAAATCTTTTTCTTTTAGAGAATACATACTTCCAGTGTGTGCTTCGAGTTAGACAATATTAATTCACTGCACTAGCTTTTAAATTCTTCTATTTATCAATAGACACTACTATTCTGCATTTTTTCAAGTGCATTAATTGTACTGGCATGCTAGTGTCTCTTTTTTAGATATACACTGCTTAAAATATTTCGTCATTTTTATATATGTGCAAATTGCTTTTTTTAGTAGGTTTTACTTCAATTCTATTTTTAAATGTTATGGAATTTTTTATAACAAAAAAC
This sequence comes from Dreissena rostriformis, assembly GCA_007657795.1. NCBI lineage: Eukaryota > Metazoa > Mollusca > Bivalvia > Myida > Dreissenidae > Dreissena > Dreissena rostriformis. The sequence continues at coordinate 33,119 of VMBQ01007094.1, read as the reverse complement.
TTAAATATTTAAACAGATAAGCATAAAGTAAAACGATCCAATTAAGGCGCCATATTAAACTTTTAATTTGTTTAGATCTGACAATTGTCACAATATGTGCATTCAATCCCATCAACTAAAAATAATTCAAGATATAGCATTTCTGTATATTTATGAGTTACGAATTTATTTTGTTTATATAACATATACAGAATAAGACACCATTCAAATTAATGATCCGTAACATGCAACTTCACAATGTTCTTGATATGTTTATATTTATCATAATATATTGAATAGTTATACAATTGTTTGTTCTGATCGGTAAATGTTTGTGTCATTGTGATGTATAAGCGATAAATAATTCAACATTCAATTATATCGTATATTCTTAGTATCGGGACACATCTAGCTTATTTATTTCTGCACCTAAAAATTGGCAAAACAGCAAAACCCACGACCCTACATATATGGTATCGACGCTTATATCATTTAGCTTAACGATAACCATATAACAAAATAACATAATACTAATCTACAGGTATTGGTCATCGGTTCATTTAAACTGTTACTTACTTTGTAGGTACTCACAATATGTGTATGTGCATTGTAAAATTAAAGTTAATTTTAAATATGTCATAAGATGTGCTTATTTTTTTTCTAATTTCAACCTATAAATGCCTTTACCATCACTTAGGTATTGGCAACATATGTAGACAGCCCTTACCATGATGGTATGCAACATGTGTGTTTGCTCAGATAACTACCTTAAGGTTTTAATCATGAACAATCAATTTAGTCATAATTGAATGAATCACTATACATATGAAAAATAGAGCTTCATATAATCTAATTAATCATATAAAACGCATAAGATAGGTCTATAGTGTCGTCTTATATTTATACGTATTCAAGTGCATAATAATTTTCTAATCTGTATGCATCAGACCCTTGCAGTGCTCCGAAAAATCCCGATTGTAATATTTTGAAAATAACCGAGGTAAGCTATTCAGATTTATAATTTGTCGTTGTTTTTTTTTCTTAAGGTGCATCGTCATCTTTACAATCAAGCACACAAAGGTCTTCTTCCGCAACGGCGGGCGAATACGAACATGTTGGTCAAGTAAGCACTCTATTTTATTTTGTAATATAAGGAAAAATACTTAAGAAATGTTGGTTTCATTTTAGATAACATGTGCACATATTGATCACACTGAGCATTTTGGGTCGCATTGATAGCGTAATGGTCATGCGTCGTTCGATTACTTTGTATTCATGAACATTCTGGGCAGAATTAGACGAAACTACACAGGCAAAATTCTCGGGTAACGTGCTCATACGGTAATAAAAATCGACTCGGTCCCTATGTCTTCCTTTTGAGTTTTCGTTTAACTGAAGCATTTGAAAAGAAAATTTTATGATATGTAAAAACAAACACATACACCCACTCAGATATGCATTTTCTATATCACATAGAGATTGTGCAGTAAAGATGTTTATGTTTGCAGAAGCTATGTGCAGGAGTTTACAAAACAATAACAGCTCAGAAATCAAGAAGTTTGAAAGTTATAGAAGAAATTCAATGGTTTGATTATGAATATCTGAAAACTTGTGATATTGGTGCACCTGTGAGCGGTGTGTTACAATGTCTGGAGGCGAATAGGTAAATGTGAAATAGTGATAACTGAATTGATTTGAGTGTTTTTATATTATGTTTAGGTAATTTAAATGTATTGAAGCAACTGATACCCTCTAAAAGTATCCAACAAATAAGATTATTAAACAAAAAGTATGATTGCAAGCTATTTCAAGCACATAATTTTATGCTACTCTTTTGATCTCTGCATTTTGGTGAATTTTAATGTTAAGTGTTGTCTTGTATGTAAAACCCTGTTTTGTATAGACAATCGGTCACTTTCTGCCTAAAACTCAAAGGCTAACATATGTTAACAAGAATATATCTCTTGAAAATTGTTCAATATTTCTGAATTCGTAGTTGTTCGGGATAATATGCATCCACATGATATTTTTTTATTTGCACACAAATGTTGTCCCTGGATATGTGGCGTATGCATCTTTAGGGGACCAATCAACTTGCATTTTTGAGTGGATAAGTCGGTTCATTTGCGGAAATGGATCTTTACGATACTTGGTGCGATGGGCTGCAGCAAGATATGCAGTGCAAAACTTCGATTCATACGTGAAGAAGGTGCACTTTTTTTCTATAATTATTGGCATATTTATAATATCTATCTTTGTTTAAATATTCTCCTATTTCATATAAAATATTTATTTTAAACGTTAGGTCAGATACGTTTTACGTGATGATTGCCTCTGGTAAATATATAAAAAGAAAATCATAACGTATGTAACGAACACGTAGCTCCATGTTATGATATAAACTGAAGGTAAATTTTAAGAAAATGAATCCGCCAGCTGAAAAACTTTTGATCGGACCGATGGACAAACATGATCAAAGCAAAATCATGTTTGGTATCTTTTAATGAAGGAGTGATTATTATGTCTACATGATATTAAAATTATTTAAAGTTCGTGTGTCCTCGTTTCACTATATAACAGTCTTTTCTATGGAGCATGCTTTTTTTAGTCGTATGAGTTTAAGTTTTTATTGAAAAAGCATTTGCACAGAACAATGTGCAAATAAAATCAAATCTTCCGTTGAAGATAATAAGTTGATTCCATATGTTTTTCAATAGGCGTGTAGGACTGTAAACATGATTTGTAAGGCCATATATATAATCGCTATGTGTATGTTTATTTAATACAGAAGTGCTCAGATACGCATAATACTGGTTGGTTCCTCATCATTGCAGCCATTAATAAAACGGGATGAAGCAGGATCATTATAGAATTTGCTGTTTTTCATTCATGTGTTATCTGGTTTTAATGTTGTATATACACGTATATGACATATGCATACACTATAATTCGTGTTTCAGCTTACGAAGGCGTTTAATGTTTCTGAGAATTTCAAAGAAAATGCCAAATTATTGTTTGACATGCACGGCCTTCAATTCGATGACGCATCGTGGAGTACGAACGAGATCAATGCTTCCATGGCATTACAGCAAATTGTGCTACATACCGTTACATCTGGCAAATTAATTGGTAATTTTTATGAAAGCGATTTTGGTACAACTTAAAAAAGTATGATAATATTAAAGCAAGCAGTATGATTTTACATACATTTTCATTCATACAGACTGATTGCATTATAGGTCCTTTCAACGTGGAGTTTTTGTGTGGCGTCTTGAACTGTAGAATTATTCAGCATTTTGAGAATAGGGAACGGTTTATACGTGGTCTGAATGTAACGTCGTCATCCTGTGAACGTGAGTTACATATTTTATGGAAAAAGTGCACTAAAGACACTACAAATGATTATCACGTCGTGCCTTTATTCAAAGACGGTGTACGAAGTGAAGGAAATGCTTCTGTTTCTGGTGTTGCGTCCTCAACAGAGGGTGAGAAATATGGAAACGTTGGTTTGGTGAGTATACAGCTTAATCCGTTGTTAACGGTGTACGCAGAAATGTTAATTAGGCCGAGGATACAAACTCTGAGCAACATATGAATTTAAATTGGTTTAAATAAATAATAATTATAATTAATAGTCGTTAAGCGACAAATATGATTAAAACTGTTTATGTTAATTTTATTTCTACATACACCCAAGTTTAATTTAGCAAGACTGCGTTTTAAGAATCGATTAAAACATGTGTACGTTAAAGGCTTGTGATTGTCTGACAACTTCAAGTGAGCTTTGATGTGTTCTCTGCTGGTTTAAACGCTGTTTATAACAAGTAATGTCAACGTTTAAAGCTATTTGTTGTTGTTTTTTTCTTAAAAGGTACTTTTTGAAAAAATCTACACTCATATGCAGGGCCACACAGAAGCACATCAACATACTATTATGTTATCAAGCTGCTTGAAAATGATAACAGATAGTAATGATTTTGATTTTCCAACTTTGGAAGGCCGCCAAATCATTAAACCTGATCAACATTTTTATCGGATCCAATCAGTGTGAGTATGAATCCTGCGTTATTGTGTGTCAGAGATCAACAGTCAGGATGAAGGAAAAATGTATATTTTAATGCCTAAATACTGAAAATGTAGAAGTGTTTGCAGCAATACAATACGCACGAGCATTTACCTGAATGCTTTCAATTTCATTTGATTTTGTCGCAACATGTTTGAATGTTCATTCAAAGGCATTATGGTTGAAGGCACAAGAAATATGATATACATATCATTAAAAATGTCAGTATAAAACTCTGAATTTTTTTTTAACAGATGTATTTTTGTAACAGGCCCGAAGTCCCCGGTTACCAGGAATACGGAATGTATGGTGACGAAACAATGTCTCCATATGAGTGGTTTAGTCTGTTGCTTTTTGGAGATATATGCATGCAGTACGTCGTTCGATTGGCTGCTTTTCAATACGCAATCAAACACTTTGACGAATATGTAAAAAAGGTAGAAGTCATTGATCATATATTATTTAACATCTTGTCGGAATACATAATTTTCAGTCGTTAACTATAGCAAGGACCAGACGATAATTAAACTGATTCTTAACATTTGAGTATTAATTTTATAATTGAAATTTTAACATGGTACGCATATATTTTGTATACAGACTAACAGCACTATAATTTAATCGATCTTATGTTATTTATATATTTATTGTTTCATTCCAACACATATCTTCAAAAGTGCCTCGGGAACTCTTGAAAACCAATAACAAATAAACGCTTCGAGCATTTTCTTAATACAATCATTTGTCAAGTACAATCTAAATGATACGAATAACCTTTTGTATTAAATATTTAATGCTTCTAAGGAGATATTGTTTACTTTTCAATGCTCGATTTCGCCGATACGATTAAACTTGATTTAACAAAACAAAATCTCGATTCGCAAAATAAAATAGCTTTCTTGATGAAAATGTTAAGAACACGACGAAATTCGCGAGTTGTGTTGCCGATACCGATATTCGAGTCGTAACGTACAGTATATTGATAATATAGGCGCTTTTCGCATTATACGAGCGTCTGTTTATTGTTCCTCAATATGGCGACCGACGGTTGTCATGACTTAAAATGTCGTGATTAATATGAAATACTAATTTTCGTTCAGCCATTCTTTATATAAAAGTAAAAACATTTATTTCCAAAATCTTCCCGAACGCACAAAAAGCGATTATCAAAAAGGTAAGAGCCCTTTAAAGTCTTGTGTCGAGTGATGACAACAATGTTTCAACAATCATATACGTTGTATGAGTATTAAGTATTGATTCTCAGTCAGAGCTGTTGATTTGTTTTAAATGCTCCTGTATTGAAAAGGTCATTGACATTTTGACTTGCTATATCTTTATCTATATATCGTTATGCACTATGTGATTTAAAGAATAACTGTCTACTATGACTGATGCTAAGGATGATTTTAATAGTGTAGGAAACCCATATCAACAAATATCGCCTCCTTGCTTTCCTCTTTCTGTGAATTCTTTTCATAACAGACTTTGAGTGTCGAATAATTACAACAATATCGCCAAAACTGTTATAAATATATATATCACAGCTGTTTGATTAGAATATTAGAATGATAAACAACTTAAAACTGTCGAATCCTTAATTAAAATGAACAGGGGTAGTATTATTTTGCCACTCATATAGTCCACTTTTTGAGTATCCTTTGCAAACAAAATACATTCGTCTATGCGCTTCATAAATGAGACAATTTCAATACATAACGTGTTTTGTTTTTTAAGTTACTTGTACCCTGTTCTCTTAGATCCTTTAAATGTATTATTGATTAATAAGGGATACAGCGATAAATAAAAGTGTCCCGCTGGTATGATATTTTGTATAATTGTGTGTTTTCTGTTGTTGATTTTAGCTTAGTAAAGCTTTGAAAAAGGTGGAAAACTCAGAGAAGGCAACCAGGATCTTTTTTAAAATACACAATATTGAATACGATGGCGCGATGGCTGTACCAACTAATGATAAGAATGAACCAAGTATGGATCGCGTTTCTATTGCGTTTTTCAATCTTGTGAAACAGACAGTGAGTACAGGAGGCGGTAATGGTACGTAACTTGTAAACAAATCTAACAACGTTGACCACCATAAAGCTAAAAAAAATGTTTCCACTAACATCTCCCAAAAGACTAGGTAGCTCGGAAAACTTGTTTATATTGACCTTAAGTTCACCCGAGCACCATGGTCTTATGAGGGCACCGTGATGTCCGTCGTATCCAAGAGTTGTAATGCGTGACAAGAAACATAGTTAGGTAATTTCAACTAAGTTCGTTCAAATCGTGTCCCTGTGGTCGGACCAAACATAAGAATCTCTCTGGTTATCAAAATAAAACAACTTGAGTAATACCTATTATGAGATTGCTCCCATAAATCTTAATTATATTCTTACATTTACAATTTTTCGTGTATCATCACAGGTCCATTTTACATCGAATTCTTGAGCGGCGTCTTAAATCTCAAAATTATCCAACATTACACAAGTGGACGTTACGATGACGCAGACGTGAGCTCGATACATGGTCTCATTGTAACATTGGAAACCAGACAAGGAGAGTTTCATATTTACTGGAGGAAATCAAGTTGCAGGTATAGCAACATGTATTGTATGTTCCCTTTATTTTCCTCCGAAGAAGGTGAATCTACACATACAAGAGTGGAACCCGCAAGAATTTCGACGCAATCAAGTATCGAATCGGTAAGAAAGTTAATTGCCAAAATTTTAATATTGATCAGATTTGGAGTTTGAATATCAACTTGTTCCTCTTTATTATTCTTATAAGGCGAAACAAAAACTAATTGTGTCGTTTAAAAACATTTGATGATTTTGACGAACACAACGGCTTATATTCTTGAGTGTCTTGAAAATGGCTTTCATATATTTATTTCATAATCCGTAATCTGAACATTATCTTACCTAATTAACTAAAATACCAAAGTAAAACATTACTTTGACACTAAGTTTCCGTCTAGCCATTTGGGTAAAATTGATAACACGTTTATTGATTTATGTCTGAAATCCTTATTCGCGTTAGAATCCATTCTAAGGTTTAGAACAGTGAAACATGATTTAATGAATAAATCAAACTTAATGAAGAATCGTATACTAAGAGGCAGTACATGTACATTACGACTCAAGTTTTAGCACTGATTTTACATTTAATTTATACATTATTATTATTCTAAGAAATACTACTGGATAACAACATGCTTGTATATTTAAAAACACTATCAAAAACGATGTCTGACACGAGATATTTACATTGTATGAACAATTGTTGGATATAATAAAAAAATCTAAATATGCATTCGTCTTATGATACAATTTTAAATTTTGTAATGAATTTCTTTTTCTGAAAGTACACTTTTTGTGCAAACAGAGACAGGCCGAATATTTGTAATTTTGTAATTAAACCGTATTTAAAATTTCGGTAACAATAGTTTTGTTGTTTTAAAAAAGCCAATAATTGTGGAGAAAGTATATGATTTTCTAATATTTTCTAGTTGTAATATTGCAAATACGGTGTTAAAACAATGACTTTATATCGCGCATACATAATACATATATCGTTCATTGCTTTGAGAAACAGAGGATCATTACAAATTATAAAATTATACTATTATGTTTCAGGAGTTAAATCAGGTGTTAAATCAAGAGTTCCGAAACTATGTGTCCGGCCAGGAATTTTGGAATAACTGTTTGGAACGGATAGACAGAGGCGGAATTCAGGATTTCGAAAATCTTAAACTTAGACCTTTGATGAAAGAGGACACTTACTTTTCCCTGATAAATAACAAGTGAGTAAACAGTGTTAACTTGTGCATGCAGTAATTTAGTAAACACAACCAATCAGACGAGCTGAACGGCAGAACATTTTCAGCAGAAAATCGCGATACAAGAACATCAATATCACTCGGACAACAATTGATGTTTCTTTCCATCTTAATACATATTGGAGCTCAAGGCTCTTAGATGCATGTAACATCTATATAGTATGTACAACAAACGCAAGTTTGTGTTTAAAGACGCAGAAAATATGGTTATATTGAAATTATGCATGTATACACACATGTAGAATTAGGTGTTGTGTCAACTGATTCCATGTTGAGTGGAAATATTCGATATTCTGTTGGAGATGTTCTGCTAGTCATCTTGAGATGCTTTCTATACGCGATAGAAGGGAAACGAATAACTTTTGTTCTTTAGCAGGGGCGAGTTTTGGAAAATGTTGAACTGTTGAACTCAGAACCACAGGCCGATCAATATATTTCATCAGCCCATTCACAATATATTTCAAGTTTAAGTAGAGCCAAACTGACATATAAATGGACCGACATAAAACCGGAACAAACACAATCACATGTATTTGTATTTACTTACACTATTGATATTTCATGTGCTGCTAACCACTCTGTTCAGTTGATATCCACTGTTTGTTTGTCGTTCTCTACACTCGAGTAAACGTTAGAACCACTAGAGCACCTTAGGATCATTTCAACACTAAAACAAGGAAACTAGCAAATAGTTGTAATCCCGTTCATTCACGTTTTCCCTTTTTTGGTGTTATGTATTTAGGTGATATCCCATTTTCGTCTATTGGACAATATTATGTAATCATTATTCATTTCAATTTCCTTCAAATGACCGATTGAAAGAATGAAATAAATTAACTGAGAAACGTTACACAGGTCCGTCTTTAATAATTATACGCTTTCCTTCTTTAATGATTATAAGCTTATATTGAAAAAGGTCCAAAACATGTTAAGTATCGGAATGATGAACAAAAAAAGATATATCAGGAGAAAAATCTTGTATCCACTTGCCTTTTTTGTATGACAAGTAACCAATTATCTATACATATTAGTAATGTGCAAACACCATTATACTAAACATGAACACAAAGCAACATACACAGTTACATGCATATTAAGCGTATGGCATTACAATTCGTAACAAGAAATACATAATTGTGAAGCATCAAACGGACGCAATTAAACAGTTTATATTGCGGCACGAGTAAAGCAATATTTGGTGTGCTCATTTCACAAGTGTTACTTAACATAGTGCAATTTGTAACAAGCTGAAACAAAGGTTAATGTATTGAAAGCAGTTGAAGTAGTAGTGACTGATTTATTTAAGGAAAAAAATGTTTTAAAGAAGTAATCACAACTGAAATACAGCACTGAATGTTTTTTGTTTGTTTTAAAGTTTAAAGTTCATGTTATCATCAAATGGCGTAGCTATAATCTTTTAATAGAGACAACAACACAAGTCAGTCATTATCACAATCACAATCATAAATTTAATACATATAGCGTAAAAAAAACCTAAACACCTCTAGTGCACAAAATTATACCTCATTCCACTTAGTTCAATCAATGGCAGAGCAACAGTCTTTCTACATTTTGACGGATACAATTAAGTATACACATCGGGCTTTAGTTTTTAAATTTATATGTCTATCCATTTCTTCGTATGTTCATTCATCTGTCTATCAGTCCCTTTGCAAAAACGGAAGAAAACAAATCGAAAATTGCATGAAATCTTGCGATTGTTCAACTGAAAATAATTGGCTAAAACTTGGTGACTAATAAAAGTCAACGGGGTGATAATTAATTATACCAAAGGTGAAAAGCAGGTCTCTGTTACCAAAATTAGAAGTTAATATTGCTTTTTACTCAACCGCATCACAAGAAATGATAAGGAAACTTGGTATACACACTTGACTATAATCATGTTTGTCACTGTCTTTCTGCATGTCAATTCCAACTTTTAATCCACCCTAACTGCTGTTAGTCCTCAAAAACTTGAATAACTCGACAATACATAATATAGGATCACGAAATATGGTTTGCATTATAGCAGCATATAAAAAACGATGATATAATTACGGCAATGTCAGGTGACTGTTACTAATCATATTATACCCTAAACTCTTCAAATATTATACAACTTTAACAGTACAACAAAACTTGATAAACACATGTACCAAAAGGAGAATGTTTACAAAAAAAGTATTCATATTGCTGTGACAAAGGGGCGTTGGTTTTTATTATGGTCAATTACACAAGTGCAATTGAGGATTATACGAACGTTTATAAATTTTAATCTTTGAATAGTGTTTTTCACCGAAAGTGGACTGTATTGCCTGCAATACTGAAAAAGCACTGTTTCTCCTCTACATATACGGACGGAAAATAAAACCGGGATTTTGATGCTATGACCAGAACGTTTTAGAATCCGCAACCCAACGTTCCTAAATCTATCTGCATATCGGTGATCTTATTCTACGTGGATAATCATTTTGCTTGTTATGATGCAATTAGACTAATCATTAATTAATATTTGTTAAAAGTAATCAAGTGATATTGTTTTGCATAAATTGTCATGGAAAGAAACTATGTATACAGGATCGCAAGGTATATTTGTTAGAATAATTCCAGCTTTATTATGAATATAATATTTAAACTCGGCATGACTCACGGTCGTTTATTTAAAGCATTGAAAGCACTTGTTGATATTAATTCATAATAGTAGGTGTCAACTTGACATTTTGAATTCTTGTGATATAATAATCAAAACATAATTGACCAGTGTGATAACTTTATTAGTCTCAAAGTATTATTTTTTATAAAATACGGAAACGGCGCCCTTTATGTCATGGTTACTATTGGTTTGGAGGTTTAAGTTGGAACATTATAAAGATGTTGTGTGTACTGTGTAACATGTACTTGTTTAATATTGCTTGTTTATATTCAGTGTCGGATTGTCTGGCTACACGGCGTATGGAAGACTTGACAATGAATTCACGTGCCTGTACGAGTGGATAAGTCATCTGCTCGCAGGAGATGGTAGCGTGTCGTATATCATTCGACTGGCTGCGGCAAGATTTGCGCTTCAAAACTTTGAAACATACACTGATTGGGTATGAATCTATATGTTATACTTTTTATGCTCAGTTATAAAATATAAACATTTGTTTGGAAAATAAATCCGTATTTGTTTTCTCAGTAGGCTAAGTAGGGACTACTGTTTTACGGCCGTTTTAAAAATAAACTGCCGCATTATAGGAAAACCCAAGCGGGCGTATGAGCGGCGGGCGGACACTTTGTCCGGGGCATAACTTTGCCCAGTATTGTTTGATGTTTTATTAACATGATATAAGTGATCAACATAGGAATGCGCAAACACCAGGTCCCTAGGCCCAAGTTCAAGGTTTATTATTCAATGGCATTAATGCATTTGCATAAAACATGTTATACGGGTTTATCATAATTAGGCAATGTGTCGCGTGCAAGAAACACAGCTCTTGGTCAAATGTCAAGGTTATTAGTCATGGTCAAATTTCAAATGTAAGAAATTTATAATTGACACTTTGTCAAGAGAAATTCTTAGTCCGACATGGGTGGATTTTCAAATAACTTGGCAGAAGTGATAAGAATAATAAGACTGAGTGTCGCAGGTAAGAATGTCACAAAGGCCATTCATATAACTTGTCAAAAGTGATTAGCATGTTGAGGCGTAGTGTTGCGCGCACGAACCAGGAGCCGTAGTCAAGGTCACGGTACAAAATGAAGATCAAAAGATAAATTTAAGATACTTGTACATTCCACTTTGTCGGCAACATAAATCTGTCTAGCATGTTTGCATTAAAAAAAAAACTGGGCAAAAGTGATCAACGTGTTAAGCAAAAGTGTCGCATGCAGGAATCAGGCGTTTTGGTCTTATGTCAAGGTCACAATTTAAAGTGAAAATTCCTTTGTTTTCAACGGCTTTGATTTATTTACAGATTACTTGCCATAAGTAATTATCATAATGAGACAGGTCGAAGGTCAACTTTAGGAAATATGTTCTTGTCAATTTTTCAGCGAGCATAATTTTTTCTTTTATACCTAATGATAAAATATGACATTTCTGCAGTGAAAACAGCAGTGAAAAGAACAAAATTGTTCTTTTCACCGGTGAAAAGAACATTTTTTTTTAATTCCTTTTTCTATTTTTAGAATATCATATCAAGATGTACTTCCCTTGTTTATATCCTTGTTTATATTTTTCTATGCTCACGAGTGAAATACAATCGATATTCCACCGAATCCAACACATTTTCTTTTAATGTTATGCTTTTTTAACGTTTATTTACATTGTAAACGAGTTAAACTGAAGAATTTCCCTTGAATAATAACGTCATTTCGTCAACAAAATGACGTCATTTCAATGTATTGAGGCACGCCACGGGAGAGAGGGTCACTTTTCAGCGAAAGGGAAATTATTATTAATTATTTTCTTGAAAAAGGGGCATAAAAGAAACAGAAAATTTGTTCATGTCAGTGTTAGATCGTTTGTTATTTCACCCGTTATCATAGACAAATAAAATTTTCACTCGTGGCTGCGCCACTCGTGAAAATATATTTTCAATGATCACTCGTGAAATAACAAACGATCTTACACTGACATGAACAAATATCCTCTATGTCCAGCATGGATGTATATTTAAAAAAAAAACAAGCATGGCATACATGATCATCATGATGAGTCGGAGAATTTCCTAAGTAAAGGTCAAAGTTCAAGGTTAAAGATCAAATATTTGTATTTGCACATACAAATAAAAAAGTGATTTGCATGATGAGACGTTAAAATTAGGTATATCGGTCGTCAAGTTGAGGTCACAATTCTAGGACAATGTTCTCATTTAGGGGAATAATACTAAACAATGTGTCAGCATTATAACGTTCTACGGATAACTTGGCAAAAGTGATGAGCATAATGACGAGGAGTATCACGCCCAAAACCCAGGTCATAAATTCTAAGGTAAACTTCACAGATCAATTTCAAAGATCAAAACACTGTCTTAAGTAAATTAAGGATTTTTTTAGTTAATTCTACAGTAGTAGCAAGCATACTGAGTGGCGAATACAATAATAAAGTCCCGAGTCAAAGGTCAAATCCAGTTCATAATATAAGTTCAAAGGCTAAATGAAAAAAATCTAATGAGGCTTTTTCAATCTTAACATTAATATTTGTTCACATATTAATTACTCATAGTTTTACACAAAACAAATGCAACACTAATGAATTGCATCAACGTTAGTAACTTGTATGTTTTACGAACTGGTGCATGTATAAATTTATTATAATACATGTATAAACAAATATAAATCGAAAACGCGTACACATTGTTAAAACAAACACAATATTACAATAAAATAATTGTGTTATTGTTGTTGTTGTACTTTAATCTATTCATGATAGAGGAACAACAACTTGCGCTTTTAACAGTTCATGGCGTTGTGTTTTAAGACAAAGGCGAGTTCAAATACAAATAATACTGATACACTGAATAAATACTCTAACGGCAAAGAATGTGGTTGGTGAACCTGATTTTTATCTGTCCAACATTTTTTTTAATTCATATTAAAAGAAAAAGAATATTGTTAAAATGACACTTTTTTCGTGAACGAAACTGTTGTGAATATCAACATATATGCGAGTGTACAACGAAGATAGGTTAACTTTACGCACACTTAATATACTAGCGTTTTTTTTCAGCTTACAAATGTGTTTGTCAGAGCAACAAAACCTGTTGCGGATGCCAATTTCTTTTTTCAAATACACGGCGTCGAATTCCAATTAAAGGATTCGTCTGAAATGAAGACAGCCGTAAACTTTGCGTTTGCAGATCTTGTGAGGGAAGTGGTCCGCCCGGGAAGCGGCAATGGTATTTGTAATAGCTATGACCTTTTTTGACATACATTTATGGCTGCTAATAATTGGTGTGTGTGTGTGTGTGTGCGTGCGTGCGTGTGCGTGCTTGAGTGTGTGCGTGCGTGCTTGCGTACGTGCGTGCGTGCGTGTGTGAGTAAATGAGTATGTGTAATTAATTTACTGATGCGGTTATTTTAATTGCAGGACCTTTTTACGTGAAATTCTTGTCTGGTGCACTGAACTGCAATATCAGACAATACTGTGAAAATGGTGAATTTGCGGGACGTGAAGTTAAAAGGATCCCCGGATTGCTTATTAGTTTGCCAACAATCAAGTGTAGCGATAGGGAGCTCCACATTTACTGGATGAATAACAGCAAATATAATGCAGCTCGTGCAGTGCGATTGCTTAAAAGGAAAACGTCATAAACGCCAATAAAATAAGTAAAACTGTTGAAACTGTATTTTACTGAGACGAAAAGTTGCTCCCTAAACCATCTTGGATTATTTGTCAATACCGGGCAGCGGAAATTATTGATTAAGTTACAAAAATTCGTGAATAAAACATCTGGTATCTGACGACAGTTTTAACAATTTTAAGTTGTTAAAGTACAATTGAGAATTGTGTACATAGTGCTGATTCAATTTAAAATTTAAAAACTAAAAAAGAACAAAACAAGAGTAATTGTGTAAAAAAAAACTACTTTATACAAATGTGAATGTATATTAAGTTGAAATGTTTGTTTCACTACTCATGTTTTGAAACAAGCTTATTTCTGAAACCGATTATATGTTGTAAATACAATTGCGTGCACAACTCGTCAAATTCCCAAACGTCTGCACAACCATAATAGTAAAATTCTTAAAATGTAATCTAGTTTATGTTTACTTTATATTTTAATGAGAATAATGTTTTAAAAAAAACGTAAAAAATAAGTTTTAAATTAGGTGACTGAACTGAATGGTCAATATTCTAGGTCTGGGTTTGGTTGTGATATATAATAAGGGATATTTTCCTTTGAAATTGTGTATTATAAGTATGTGAAGCATTTTTCCCCTAGATCATTATTTTGTATCTCATGTTGCGTTCATTACTTTAACAGATATTAATTGTGTATTCGAAACATTTAATATATGGTCAGTTCTTTCTTTCATTATTGTTATACCCGGCCTGGCCGTGGGTCTCTACCAGTTTTGATGTCAAGTGTTTTGCATGCCATATAACTTGAATGAAACCCCAGAAAGTCATTTATATGTTAAAGATGTTGCAAATTGTATTAGAATAAATAAAGTACATGTAATTGAAATATACAGTCAGAGTTATACAAATACCCTGTTAACACCCATAATTACAATTATGATTAGAACGAATTCTGTCAAATTACATCTTGAAACAAGAGTACCCTGATGAACCGTAAACGCTCAACTGAGAAACTGTATCGCAGTGGAAGAATACTCGAAGCCCCTGGTTTGGGGCTTCGTTTAACGTCAGGGGCATAAGTTGAACATACATTGTCATGTAAATCTATATTTCACACTATCACACGAGTGTAGCCAATTTTCATTCAAGAGCCATGCTTTAAACAAAATAGGTAGAGGACCAATATCTGTTGATACATAACAAATGTTACACATATTAGCCTATGATCATTTTCCTTTTATAGAAGAAAATTGAATTTGTGTTTGCTTATAGTCTATATTAAAATATGACTCCTGGGGCGTGGCCAGTTTGGACCCGAGAAGAAACATAATGTGTACAGACTTTGTGAAGAACATCATCTCATTTTACATAATTATTATCAAAGCCATGGGCGTTGTTGTTGCAGAGAAAATGTTTAATTTTTTGTTTTGCTATATATCCGTTTTAAAATTGTGACCCCTGGGACGTGGTCAGCTTTTACTCAAAGGTCAAGATTTGAACAAACTTTGTAAAGATCTATAGCTGATACTTTTTATCATTTATGAAAGCATTTAAAGGGCTCTTTGTTTTCAGACAAGACGATTTTAAACGAATTCCCTACTTAAGTCTATGCGAAACAGGTAACCCGTTTGGGGAGGCCAATTTTGACCCAAGTGGCATTATGTGAACAAACTTCGTGAATGACCTTTACATGATGCCACATGCCAAGAAGAAAGCCATAAGCTTCGCGGTTGCACACACGAAGATTTTAAAGGTTTTCCATAATTAAATCTATTTAAAACCGGTGGCCGCCAGTTCGGGGCTACCTTTGACCACATGGGAATAATTTAAATAAACATTGGCGAGAACCTCTAGATGATTCTTTATATCAAATATGAAAGCCTTGGGATTTGTGGTTTCAGACAAGAATATGTGTCATGGTATTCCTAAAATAAGTGTATGTAAAACAGATGACTCCCGGGGTCAGGACAGTTTTCACCCTAGGGGCATATATGAACAAACTTCGTAGAGGACCGCTAGATGATATCATATGCCAAATTGAAGTCATTTGGCTTTGCAGTTTCAGGCAAGAAGATTTTTAATTGAATACTTTTCTAGAAAAATTATCAATGAATCTGACTGAAATCGTTCACATTGGCTGCAACTTAAACGTTTTTGTGTCTCACACGTTACTCTTTATTTAAATGATTTTTAATTGCGTTTACACGCATTATTGTCATATTATTGGTGAAATACTTGTATTTCCCTCATTTATGTTATAATAATAGGTAAACATAAATAGAAATTGATAGGTGTAAAAAAATCCTACTTATTGCACATTGTTCTCCAATGATTTCAAAGATTTAAGTGATTGAATTGAAAATGTATTACGATCAATTGTAAGTGATTCATGCAATTTCTTCTCAACTAGTACGCATTTGATTTGATTTGTTTGTTTAACCAGGGGACTGTAGACCACTTTTTTATCGAGGTTACGTACCAGACAATGACATTAATTTATGCTGTTTCCAGTAACAACACATATAAATAAGTATTGATAAAAACGTGTTCGATACATACTTATATGTTTTCCTCGTGCGATCTTTGTACAAAAACAAAACATAAAATAACCGTTCGATTTTCACGCAATATGAAATAAGCCAAATATCCGCAGGAAAAGTCCATCTTATATATGTTCATGACGTCATAACATTCATATACAGTTTAAAAGCGTGTACAATATACAACAAATAACATGGTAGATGAATATTTGCTTTGTATGTACTTCATTTCCTCCAAATGACTTCTTCAGTTTTGTTCCATAAAGATTAAACTTCTCACATTGTCAGATCTTAACTTGCTGATTAAACTACACTTTCAAAAGTGCTTTTTTCCCTATATAATTTTCCCTATATAATTTTAAACGACAGATTGTATTTGTCAATGTCGTCAAAATACACAAAATTTAAAGTTTATAATCCCTATATGCTTGGCATTATATTGGATTGCATCAAACCGTGACCGTCATCTAATTAAAAAATATATTCTTTGTTATTTATTTCTGTAAAAGCTTACCGTAAAAAGTTTTAATTGTATTGATGTTATGTATCTCAACGAATTATTCGAAGTAAAACACGCCAATGATTTGAGAAATTTGTGTTAATTTCCCTTTTTTTTATGATTTTCTATAAATGTACGTTTGCATGTTTTTGCTTTACATTCATAAAATGTAACATAATCAAACAAAAACTGTAAGGAAACTTTGCAGCAGTCTAAAATGTTAAAACATTTCTTATACAATTAATAAATATAACTTTGTCTTTCTTGCTTGACAACGTACAAAAATCATATCAAACATTGCTGAACATAACCTTGTTTATGACAACCATTAATCTGTTTTCATTAAAAATAGGAAATTGTACATTATAAGATTGCTAAAATAACTTTAAGAGATAAATATATACTTTTCTAAGTTAAAGCAAAGACGATTATTTTTATTAGAAAAATCTGCTTTTGTGCCTAATCACATATGTCTTTAACACAAAATCATGTATTGTTAGATTATTCTTAGATTAAAATACATTGTTCTGGTGATGAAATTTCACCGATATTTGTATCACTTACTGAACGGCTTATCTAGGCCGTATTCACCACCGATTCTTAGACTTAAGTCTAAAGATAAAAAAATATTCTTAAAACTGTAATGTACTAAAATTACCATAAAGGCAAGTCGTGCAGTTAACACCTTAATCTTTAATTATTCGTTTAGAACAATCTGTCATTTATATAAGAACCATTATTAGCCTGAAGATATGCATATTGGGGCATATTGTTATTGAGGCAAAGACGTCTCTTTATTCTTAGTCTAAGAATGGGTTGGTGAATATGGAGCCCAGGTTAATCTCTTGTGGAGCCTATATTTCGTTAATTTTGCGTTTTAAAATTTATTGTATGCAAATTTTTAAGCATAATATTCATTGTTAATTTTGTGTACATACACATTTAAATGTTACCACTTTAAAACTACCGTGCACAAGCAAATCTTAAATTTACATGATATTCTCTAGTTCATAGAGATTCAGCATGGCCCATATTTGCCAACGGATTTTTAAACATGCGATTGTAGAATCGGCAGAGACTTAAAACTGACTGAGATATTAAATGATTAAAAAAGCTATTTAATTTTGAATAAATTTATTATCACACTTTAACTACCTGAATGTCCGGTCGAGCTTTAGCCCGAACAATTTACATTTCAACCGTAAATCACTCAATAAGAATCAAATAGTCGATTTGAATCGTGGACAGTGATACAAATTGTTACCAATTTTTTTATTATTAATAATGTAATTGGTGAGAAGACTAAAATGACTTTTACTCTTATTAGATATTAAAAGTTAAAATACAAAACATAATCCACACGATTTGTTTACATACATCTTTGTAAAACATGTTGCGTTAATATAAACAGTGCAATCCTAAACGTATCATATGGTGTTAATATATATACACAAAATATAAATAGATAAGTATAGAAGAAGTAAAAATAATTTAGTGTAGCGTGTATGTGAATTTTAGCTGATTTTTACCCATCTGCCTGCCTTTTCCACGAACACCGCATATCTTGACAACCCGAAAGAAATCGAACAGACACGATCGCCAATTCTAGAGGCACTAAATAATATCCATTTTGTAGGGTTAAACGTGTAAACCTACAGGGATTTATTAATTGTAATCCCATCCAACATAAATACTAAAGAATAAGCCGGACTAGAGAAGAATCATGACTTAATGAAATAAAAGTGATTATTACTTGTCAGTTGACGGCAAGCCTGTTTGACTTCCCAGGCACCTTTAATAATGAACAAAAAAGTCCTAACTCACGATTCCTTTCCTTTATGCTGGGCGCTTGGCATGAAGGCAATCAGAACTAGTCGACTTATCTTGCGGCTGGGAAGGCAACAGGGCATGTCAGAAATTGCCCAGGATGAGGCTCAAACCTTCAACATCCCGTTCCGTAAGCGATTCCCTTAACACTATAGCATGGTGACGGTCGTCATTATATTTCGTTACTTTGAGTCATCTTTTTGTAATCCCGCCGGACATAATAATTCTTAACCATAGGTAATTCGTTCGCGTAAGTCGTTTTCAAGAGTTAATTATCTCGTTCAAATTACCTGGACAGTACTCTTTATTATGTTTATTCGTGATTCACGCATACTACACGATGATGTTTATGGTCGACTCGAAGATAATCCGCACATAATCAAGGGCAATTGTTGTTTCGATAGTATTGTATTATTGTAAGTTTTAACAACTTGAACATGCGGGCTATATTAAGGAAACGCTGCACATATGTTACGGTTTAATTTATCAATAATTATTTACTTTTACAAATATGTGTATGCTAACATAGCAACATTTCAACTTTCTGCCGCAAGATAAAATCCCTGAAGCCCTTTTTTATAAATTGATGTACTTTGAATGTATAGAATTAGTTTAAAATGATTAATCGACATAGTCATATACAATTGTGACGTCATAATATGACGTCATTTGTAAGTGACTATGTTTCAAATTTAGCTGGGATTGCAAGCGTGATGCTTGTATATATCTTTTACGTTTAATAAAAACTGATTGTAATAAAATAAAAAACACTGTTGTGCCAATTCCACCATCAGCGGAAATACGAGTTCACACAATAGTTAAGACCCAATCACGTGTGTGAGGATTTATTTATTCGCGTTGACATATTATTTACAGCCAAATACTTGATAAAAAAAATCCTGTTACAAATAGTCTTGTGTTTTAGCCACACACAGGACCTTTTAGACTGTTTAGCATGTAAATGAAAATATGTTACTGCTGTTTAAAAAAAATTAATTGGATGTTAATATGCTCAAAGAAGAAACATTGGGATGTAAGGTATAGTAAATTCAAATATTCGAGTACACCATTCGTGTAGCCTGCAATACACAAGTTTGTGTCTGACCAAACTATGCGTTTACTATATCTATAGACAATTAACATAGTAATCTTAATACAACACTCTTGCACATCGGATGTTGTAATGTACTGTGGCTTTAAAAAAAAGTTGCTAACAATCTTATATCAAGTACATTTAATACCCATTAATGTCTGCATGCCTGGATCAATGTAATAGCTTTATTCAATTTAAGGTAATGAATGTTAAGAGATATCACAATTACAAATATTTCATTACACTTTAACATAATGTCTTGTTGTTTTTGTTACAAATCACATGCAAACTACAATAACATTCCACTTAAAACAACAATAAGAACCACACGAACTATTCACATAGCTCTGTCTTGTGAAGATAAGTTTACACAACGATACCATAGTAAGGCCTTCACATTTAGGATGTTAAACTTCTGCTTTATATTTAAAATACAAAAGGTATACCACGCTTATATCGACTGGATAACAACCTCGTTGAGTGCTTTTTAACTTACAAGTATGTTGGGCATGGGGTTTAAAATGCCAGGTTTAAGGCTACAACAGGACCCTTCCTTCTTAGAATGGCAAACAAAAAAACAGAAAGTAAAACAAACAGTGTGTTGCATCAAAATAATGTATTGGATCACATATGTTTGACATATATGGTCTTCTTAAAGCATTGCCATCGCATTTAAATACACCATTCAATAATTCTTTATAATCAAGAATAGCTCAGAACTCTTTTAACAATGTACAACTTTGACGTTAACATGTAATTTCAGGTACACGATTTAATTATGTTAGGCAGGATTTATTTTGTATATGTTGCCAACATGACGACAATTATATACTCAATAACAGTTGATAAAAATAATATATGATTAAGATTATTTGTAAGTGTATTTTATCATCATAAATCAATAAGTAACAACAATATAAAGAAGTAAAATTCCAGAAGCTGCAGCAGTATTGCATTTCTATCATACACACCTTCGAGGTCTTTTAGTTATGGCAAGGAACTACAAACCAAACCTTTGTGCATAAATGTTTATAGCGTGCCATCAGAGGAGTTTTCTTATATAATGAACATTGTTGAGTGTATTTATGATCATACATCAATGACTTCCTGCAAACCAAAGCATTGTGTTAAATGTAATATCATGTTAAGGTGTAGTGGCGTCTTAAGGATGGAATAAGTTTTAGCGCATTTCCCGCATGAGTGGAAATTGTTCTACCTCAGTGTGCTTCATGACGTTGGTGTAATTCACCTGGATAAAACTGGATACAATGGGTACAGCTTATTAGCACTTCTTTGCCTGGTATCCATACCCGCTGTCGTCTACCTCCGTATATATCGACTCACTTACCTACCGTTTGTGAGTATAAATTATGCCATAATAACAATAAAAAAAGATTTACAAGTCACGGTTAGCTAAGTCGCCTTTGATGTGTGCTTTGTAGCACACTGTGGAAAACAGAGAAATTGGAGACACTTTTGTGTCACTAGATTCGTCCAAAGTTATAAGTTTACACGTTCTAGTCAAGCATGAGCGTGTGTGTATTTTGAAGTTTATGAGTTGCTCCCGCGCCTGAGGCTGTATTATTTGTTTATCCGAGTTGTGTCCCAGCACTCCTTATCACTTACTAGACTCACAAACGTTGGGACGGATTTTGCATTATATGTGCATTTTCTAGCACTTAAGTTGTTACTGAAATATTGCCTCGGTCTTTTGCTGTGGGGGAAGCCGGAGTACCCGGGGAAAACCCAGCTGTCCGATATGGTGAACATTAACCAAACTCACATGCTTCCGGGAAGGGGGTGAGTCCGGGTCGCCTTTTTGAGACGCGCGTGTACCAACGACTGCGCTTATCGGAATGCCCAAGCCAAGCATGATCAGTATGTTTAATATGTATAATTGTATCTGTCTTTGCAAGAGGTATAAGACGTTGTTTTTTTTTTAACTTTGTGTTTTAGTTTTCATTTATGTTTTGCAACATAAGTATTGTACAACGACAAACATGACCTGTTTTAAATGAACAAATCCATTATTGACTCCAAACTCTGGTGGGAGAACGTGAAGCTTAATAGAAAGTTCAGTTCATTATCCATAAGGAAAACAATATGGTGGACGAACACTTCAGCTGACTTCACTACATTTTCTGCAAACAGTGTTTAAGGATTTGACTTGCAAAACATTCACACAGTCACAACAGTTTTGACTGCAGCTTTCTCTGATCAGATATGCTCCTTATGTCCGCTATAACATCTGTTTGTTTTATGTTCCTGACCGACCCACCGCAACAATGGCCGCGACCCAAACGATTTTATCGGTGTTTGAGTTTGTGAAATATTGCTTTCATGTTGGATTGATAAATGAGAACAAACGTTATGTTTACAAATCTACCTTATCGTGGTAACCGGTGCGTTTTTACCATACAGGAAAGCAGTTGCGCAAAAACCACTGCAACCAGACTTGCCTCATCAATGTTATTGAGGGAAAGAATAACATACTTGAGATTTATGGTGAAAGGAAACATTTGGTTTCCGTATTAGTTTTCTTTTAAAGTAATTTTAAAGTAAATCAGCATGCACTTTATTATTATTAATGAATTCTTTAATAAAAACTTAACATACTAATCGGCAAATTGTCCAGCAGGTTCAATCTATTACACCTAATGCAATGCCGTATACGTACAATATCCTACTGTTTCAACATAGAACGAATCATATTTAAAATTATCAGAACTAGTTTTAAATTTGTTTTTACAGAAATGTTAAACTAAAATGGTCAGGTAATTAATGTAATGCATCATGTTGTATATAAAGTAATAGTAGAATGGCGCTTCAACTTTGTCCGAGATAGTTTCATCGATTATTTGCATTTCCAGTTTTACCAAAATTGTCGTGCGTTTAAAAATATTGAGTAATATATCCGGTTTGTGAGAGTCACAACAACAAAAGTGATTCATCATCCGAATCGTCATTCTTAACAAAAATCATGCTAGTGACCACTAATTGGACATTTAGGTAAATTATTAAGATGGTTATTTGCGACTGATAAATATCATGGACATATGTCTAGTTCGTTCATGAAAAGTATTGATATAAATTCATTCTGACATGTCCGAATTGCATAATCATATATTTTACTACTTGTCCAGTTTAAAAATAGTCTGTAGGATATGTACATAGTGTTTAAGCACCTAATCAGATCTAGTACATTTTCATTTAATCTTCAAATACCCGATTAAATTGAAAACTAAAATATTTTCCTATTTATTATTTATATTACTTAGACCTATTTTGCAGGGGTCGGGAAGAGGAAACGAACATATGTTTATGTGTGGTCTAAATAGACACAGATAGAAGCATGTCATAAATTGACTGTACGAAAACGATAAAAGAAAAGTGGTTCACACTTTTAAAGCGCGTCATAAATACGAAAATAAAGGTTAATAACAAGTGATGCACAGGGTTATCAACTCGTAGCCAGTGCACAGTAAGGCTCCGATACAACATAGTATTTATTATATAATGCGTTTACGGATGTATGAGACTGTGTTTTCAAACATGCAATACGTTTTCGTGCGCTTGCTGATCTTAAAATGGAGTTTGGTCACGTGTTATGACAGCGGATGATTAAAAAAATCTTACCACTTAGTTGTTCAAAACAGATGAATATAGTAAAAACGTTCGCCCGTTTAAAGATCAGAGCAGATCTGTTGAGGTTTCCTCAGAGTTGACTTTTAACTGTAAGTCTTCTTTTATTAAATGTATTTTCCGTTTCTTTTTACTTCTGCGACAAACACTTTCACATGCAATTTAATCGTGTTTTGTGTTTTGTATTTGTGGGTTTAAATAAATAAATATTTAATTAAAAACATACTAAATTTTGTGTATTGCCAAATTGTCTAAATAATGAATTTACTCGTACCATTATATACCGTGTTTTTAATTGTATTTTCTAAATGTGTTAAATCTTTCTTTATATAAGCAATTGAATAGCCAATCTAGGAAAACAGTGTTTTTTATATACCGGATAATTTATTTTCAGCGGAATTTATATCCTAAGCGTGTTTTTATTGTTTTATGACACAATTGGCAAATAAAATGATTTGCTTTACCCATGCGTCCGAGTGTATTGAATGGAAAATTTGAATAATTAGTTAATATAACGTTAATTACAAGGCTTAACGCACAATTAGTACTCGAATATTGGTTTGGTCTCATAGTAGGATTTATATGAAATGCATGTTTACATTGACGTTTGTACTGAATTGAAATCCTGACAAAGTGAATGTATATCGCATATACGATATAACCTTATATAGCAGACTTGATAATTGAATAACGCCGTTTAAGAGATTTGCGTGACTTTCCCGCATCAGTGTAATGAATATTGTATTATTATGAAATTTTAGTCTTTCATATTCTAAAATACACTGCTGCGCTATCATATTACAGTCATAAATAAACTTAACTATTTAAAGTGAACAAAGCGAACATGAAACTTTGAATTGCTATCGTAAATTTCATTTTGCTTGTAAGGAAAATGTTTTTCAACCGACAACAAATGCACAGCTTAAGCTTTCACGTTTATCTTAAAGTGAGTATATCTATAAAAAATATATTACATCAAATTTAGTAATTACAGCTCTGTAATAAAGTAGCATCCTACTTAGGAAGGTGTGCAAACGTTAAACTTCATATGTCTTCATATAAACTACACGGAATAAACATGGCTCTTAGTAACTTTATTTCTTTTTAAAACGCGATTAACGGATGTCGGCGAGTGATATTTTCAACAAAGTTTTAATGGAGGTGCACATAGAACATAGAATGGTTAATTTCATTTCCCAAGTCCCTTCATTGTGTCACTTTATTTAAGTTTGGCTATTAATATTCTACTATAACTGTTACCCAGTAAGAATCGAACCAATGGTACCATTATCTGTCTACATTGATCAATAAGTAATTCTTTTTTTATTCTGCTCTTTTGCTTAATGTAGCACAGTTAAACTCCAGTTGCATCAGAAGGAGATAATTCTTATTATTGCGACAAGGCCATGTGTTTAATTCAAGTTTCCAGGACAAAATAACAAGTTATTCTGCT
This sequence comes from Dreissena rostriformis, assembly GCA_007657795.1. NCBI lineage: Eukaryota > Metazoa > Mollusca > Bivalvia > Myida > Dreissenidae > Dreissena > Dreissena rostriformis. The sequence continues at coordinate 7,899 of VMBQ01007094.1, read as the reverse complement.
GCTGACAGAATCTGAAAATTGTAAATCTGGAGATTGGACAACAATGAAAACATGAACGAGGATACGAAGTACTTTATTGCCACGGCAAATGTCAGACTGTCTTATGATTAAAATTTAAACTTGCATCAAGGCATTACTCGGGGTAATGCCCTCTTACACGCAATAGTGTGTATTAATGAAATTGTCTTTGCTTCTGTTATTATTGATTTCGATGAGCGAGAAGAAAATTTGAAGATCAGTGGTTAGCTATGGATTGCATGGACCGATGAATTTCTTCAATTGAATCCAGAGGACAACGGAGGACTGAACGTTCTTGCATTGGTATAAACACTTTCGGTTTATTAAACCGATGGAATCGAAAAACAAGTGTAGAGTTACTTATATTTATCAGAAAATAAAGATGCTACTTTAAATTGCCAAGTTGTGAATAAGAGTCGTATGTTTTGATGAATAAAACTATAGGGTTTGTTTAGGATATATGCACACATATCATTCATATAACATGATCACACGAAAATATTCGTTCGCTCAAAATGCATGCTTGTATACTGTAATTATACTGTTCTATTTCCATACACACACTGAAAAGAGAAACATAATTTCCACTCTCATTTTGCATTTGTATTTGTAGCCACAAAATGATACCTGGCGTCCAGACGTTAGACTGCATAATTCCTTTCGAATATTTACTGGTTTGGGATCCAGTAATTTGTTTCTTAAAGCAGAGTCCGATGGTTTTGTTGTCTGGCGACCTTTCCAGGTTAGATATATTTAAATAATACTATCATATGTGATTTATAATGTAACAATTATATGATATGAACAAATGCCATTTAAATACCAGGTATAAAGAAACAAACATCTATAGCGCATGCTATTATCAAAAAGTTTATAAACACACTTACAATATCAGTATCTATATAGCACACATTCCCTGACGATAATCAATAACATTTTTATACCTGAGCATCATATTCTGACCTTATATTTTAAACAATACGGCATAAACTAACATGTATGGATATGTATCGGTACAGATTCTGGAGGCAACGTGCGACGTAGACAGCACATATTTCCCATTTGACACACAAGAATGTCCTCTCAAGTTTTCTGCACGGAGCTATGATAAAGCAGAAGTAAAATTAATCGAAGGAAAGAAAGGCATCTATTTGGACGAGTTTGAGGAAAATTTAAGATGGTCGCTGGTATATGTTGTTTTGTTTTTGTAAAAAATAAAACGTACCGTACAAATAATTTTCAAAGCCTAGATTGTACCCTCAAATACTAAGAATTGTATTTTAAAGAATATTTGATTTTCATTTTGTATGAAGTACCACATTTTCTTTGTTAATTTAGAAATGTCAAGGCTTCAATCATAGAGTCATTTATCCGTAATAAAAGTGCTATTTAATATTACATATTTCTTCTTGTTTGTTTACTATTTGAAAATTTATAATTTTAGGAGAACACCACTGCAGACTCGGAAAGAGACGATTGTTTTATTATATTTAAGATGAAGCTGAAGCGGAAGTCAACATTTTACGTGTTCTATATACTCATCCCCATCGTCCTACTTTCGTCTTTAAATGTCCTGACATTTGCACTTTCGGTATCGTCGGGAGAGCGTGTTTCTTACGCTATCACAGTGATCCTGTCTTTGGCCGTATTTCTGACAAAAGTAGCAACTGAGATTCCTAAGAACGCAGACACAATTCCAGTCACCACAGTATACATCACAACAATAATAGCACTTAGCACTGCAAACGTAATAACGTCACTGTTAGAATCGCAACTGGCGTCACGAGATAAATACACAGACTCGATCGGCTCAGGATATATGACACTCTATCGCTTAGCTCGCATATGTCAGTGTAAACGTGACGGAAAGAGCTACACCGCAACAGACATTGGATGGGAAGACGTAGTTGCTGCTTTGGATTATTTTTTGTTTTGAGTGTTTTTTGTGCTTACGTTTGTTGCAACTGTAGTTTGGTTTGTAATTGCAAACAGAGGCAAAGTGAGTAATTAAAAGCATTTAAATGATCACGACAAACAAGATTAAATACGAATGTGATCCATTATTCTTAAAATAAAAATGAAAATATAGTCAACGGTATAAACTTGGTATCCTGGGCATATCCGAGGTTAGTATGACAACTGAATGTTTTCACCTAATGTAATTCTGGGCTCATCCTCATCTTGTACACGATCATAATTCTATGTGAACTTCTTTGAATGTGTATCCTTTCTCACAAAACAGCTATCGGGAAACCTTCATCCTTACCCTGGATAGATCCATTGCTGACCACTTGTGTACATTTGCATGTGCCACAGACACTCCCCGTGTGATTTGAGTCTCATTTCAAACTATTTTTTCTGTACATTGTCCAGAGTATTTTTCAAAACCACGGCCTTATCAAAGCTGAATTGGCTAACATCGAAATCATTGCTTTATCTGAAATGTGGCTTCATCATGGTAATGAGATCACCGATTTGCCTCTTGGAAACTTTAGTCTTCTTGAACAAAAATATCGAACTGACAACCCGAATGGCGGCATTACAATTTATGTAGAAAAAATAATAATATCCTATATGTTCGTAGATCCGATGTTGAAATAAATGTAATGTATACCACTTACATAGCAATTGTCTACCAAAAACTAGATTTATGTTTCGTTATTTATTAATTTATTGATAAAAACTTATTACATATAACACAATTGTCGCTTCTAATAATGCCAAATAATATCTGTTTTGAAACTTCTGTGTAAGTCGAACGTACATTGATGGGTCTTATTGCCATGTGCCAGACCTTGTTACCCAATATGTCATCTACTTTGACACTATATTTTTTCCGCTGAGAAGCTGAATAGGTATCGGTCATCTTGAGAGCACTGCCGTTGGAAAACGCGTATGGTCTAGACGGAAATAACACTATACTAAAATAATTGCTTCATGAACTTTCCTTACCTATTGCTAAATGTATCAATACTTTCTGATCCAAGGGCGTCGTACCATTACCTTGAAAGTATGCGTGTTTATGCCGCCGAAGGTGGGCATATAGTGATCGCACTGTCCGTCTGTCCGTCAGTCTGTCTGTCCGTCTGAAATTTCGTCACACTTTGCGTTTAGGTTTCGAAAAATGTGGAAAAACACTTTGCGTTAAGGTTTACAAAAATGTGGAAAAAGGGGGCATATGTCATCCTATGGTGACAAGCCTTGTTTACACATGTTTTCAAAGCGGATGACGCATATCTTATATCCAATTATCGAATTATTTCTCTTTTAAGAAATGCAATTAATGTTTTCGGACGATGGACTTTTCTGTCCGTTTGTATTTATAGCTCAAATGGCATTAAAGCTGAAGTTTCATAGGGAAATTATGCCAAATCTGTTTTTCTTGTATATATAAACGATATTGTAAAAGAGATACATACAACTGTAAAATTGTTAGCTGACGAAAAGCCATCGTAGGTCGTTGTAGGTCATTGTAGGTCATTGTAGGTCATTGTAGGTCATTGATGGTCATTGAAGGTCAGTGTAGGTCATTGTATGTAATTGTAGGTCATTTTAGACCTCCTTTGCAGTATTCAATGTCCCTAAACCAAAACCTCGATAACATAACATCTTGGGCGAACCACTGGTTTGAAAATGCAACCCAGCTAAAACATAATCACAAAAGAAATCCAACATTTAACTAATCTCAGCATCCACAGTTATGAATGAATCATAAACATATTGAAGGGGTCAGAGATCACAAGCATCTGACATACACTTCTCGTCCAACTCAATGAGACACTAACACATTCAATACATCACATTAAACGAATGGAACTGAATAAATATCATGCCAATCGTATAATTAACGGCAAAAGCTTAGCAATTATTTATCCTTCTTTTAACACTCAAATTTTAGAATATGGATACATTATTCGGTCTAATTGCACGCAGTATGAAAACGTCAGTAGAGAAAAGATCCAACTCGAGGCAGCGGTGCTTCCAAATTAATCTCTAAATATCTTGTATATCAATGGGAAACCTTTAAAAGGAACATTTTAATCACATATATATTTACAAAACCACATATTAAGTAAATATGTTGTTTTGCCAATTTACCTAATTTACCATACATATATTTTGTTAATAATGCTTTAATAAGCTAGTTTTATGTTATATTGTTATAATTGATGTTATTCTTTTAGTATGGTGTTTTAAGGCAAGATTAGTGTTCTTTGAACAAGAATTTTGTATTGTACTATATTGTATTCTTAGGTTGTATTTCCATTGTATTGTAGTTGGAAATATATATTGCATGCTTAAAGTAAAGTATTTACTATATGCTTCCATTCTTATTATTGTTTATAAAATAGAAGTGTGGGAGTTATTTTTTTTTTACCGTGTTATACCATTATCGTATACTACATTCTTTGTTACTCAAATATCTATTCGGAAATGTTATTTCAAAATAAAAATATACCAACCCCATTTTATTAGAATAGGAATTCTAATTAAATATAGTGCGGGAATATGTGGTACCAATAACATAATCACGAACACATCTCTCTTTGTGTATAAATATTTCTTTTCATTATTAACGTAATTATTAAATAACATGAATTGTCGATGTAGAATTGCGGAATAAAGTTATCTTTTGTTAGTTCGTGTCCCACTTATTATAACATACGAGTTGATCTTATGCAGTCAGAAATAAGTCTTTTCCATTATACATTGTAACACCGTTATTTCGAAGTCGTCGGGACCGTTAAAGAACTTCGGATTAACGATAATTCGAAATAAACATTTGACAGAAGACTTCTTTGATTCTGTAAAAATTAAACGTTGTGGAATTCGCATGGTTCGGTTACACGCTACAATTTATAACTGTTTTACTTAAAAACGTTAACTAGTCAGATAGCAATAGATTTCTACTTGTAACAAACGGAGGAATAAAACGATTCTTTTTCATCTTTTTATTTTTCTCTAATTACAGAACATATAAAATATAATGAATAGCACAAATTATCAAGTTGTTTTAAATGGTTTACCACGTACCCAGGTGAGTGCTTCAGGGCCCTCTGGTTAAAAAAGTTTTAACTTTGTAAAGGTTATTATACAAATTTAATTATAAAAATCAAAAAAAAATATATATCGACAAGCCTAAAGTAATAATAAAACCTTAAACGCCAAGTTTTAGACACACCATCCATCGTAAATGAAAATTGAACAAATAGAGATACAACTAATCGTTATTCACCAGCGTAAAAACGTGTTTTTATGTTAAGTTGAATGACGAAATGAATAATGGTAAGCAAGTTGGTGGGGAATTTGTAATGTTTTCCTATTTAAAGCATACTGCTTACATCCGTAAATATGCGTTGACGAAAGCTTGTCCTTACTCTTTTTTTTTTTAAATTATATTTCACTCGTCAACAGAACGTTTGTTGTGTAAAGTGCATTTGTGTGGATTGCATTTGCATGTAAACAGCTCAAACAGGATACAATTTAATTTGTTTATGAACTGAAATCGAACATCAAAAGGTGTGTCATTGGAATAGAGCCAAGCAATATTCATATATAGCCACAGCTGTGCATCTTATTTGAAACGTTTCGTCATACTGATTTATACACGCAGTGAATTTTCGATAAAGGTAAGCTTATTTTATATTGTTGTTATAACAACTGTTTACAATTACGGCAGTGTTACTGAAACTCTGTCGACGTGACATTTAAGATTGTATTATTACTGCCGATCCGGATATCCCCCCGGGTTGGGTACCGGGCCCTTCTCCAGATTTCTCGAAATTTGGTTGGGAAAATAGTTACGTGGTAAACTTGTTTGTATCAGACATTTTGTAATGCTTTTTGTTAAAAAGGTAGAGTTTATATGTGATGCATTTTATTTGACCACATTTACTCAGACCTAACGTGACACGTTTGTTTGTTACTAAAGAATGCAAAACAACATAAATATTAATTATCGGCTTTTGACGACATTATAAAATTAACACGCTACGCGCAGACGACATAGGTGTAATTATCAGCTTTTGACGCGCCACGCACATACGACAAAGGTGTGAAATTACGCTCAGTGTTTTGCTTTTTTGACTTCGGATTAAAGACTGATAATAAGGTGCGAATTATAGTGTTGGGACCGACAGAATCACTTCGAATAAACGATTTCTTCGGTTTAACGAAGTTCGGATCAACAACGAAATTTTACAGTAAACAAAGAAGAACCAAAATCGGGACCCGAAAAATACTTCGAAATAACGGTGACTTCGGATTATCGGTGTTCGAAATAACGGTCGTGAATTTATTATATTTATTGTCAAAGTTGTTGAACTTTTTTATTAAAAATGATGCTCTCGATTCTAGGCTGCCAAATACACAAACACGCACGCACGGTCGCTCTCTAAACTATTTACTTCATATTTTTGTATTTGAATGTGCTTGCTGTTGAGTAAGTGTTTGAGGTTGATATTTAGTTGTTTGCTGTTTCTGTGTTGTTTTATATTTATATATTTGCCCTGTTCCATAAGTGTATTTTTTCTAAAACAGATTCCCGCAACTGATTGTCCAGCTAGTAACATAATGAAGCAAGATGTATTATTAAACAACGCATTTTTGCATACACATATCCACGAATTATAAACCAAACAGGATATACCATATAAACTATAAGCTTTCCCTCTTTATTCTGTTTCCATTTTAGTATTTTACTTATACATTGTGTTGTTGTCATATTGTATTTACTCCTTTACATGTATATATGTGGGTCAATACATTTGGTTAAACTAACAGACTGTATTGTTGGCATAGTACTTATTCCTCGTGGTTTTCATCCCTAACCCTTCAAAAATAAACAAACTATAAACAAACGTGAAAATCAAACGGTACCGGTTCTTCTTCGCGAAGGGACAAATGACAATAAGCAAACTCTACTACTTTTGTGGAAAGCTATATGAATAATCACAAGAAATTGATAAGCCAAGCGAACGAGGCTCGGGAATCGGTCGAACTGTTTAATATTATGCTCATTCCAAAGCTTTCGGATTTTATAGAGTCAGTATGCAATGATACACAAACTGACTATCCCAGTAGTAGGTTGTACATCACAAATCTCGTATGTTTGGATTGACTATATAAAGCTTCGATCGTTTGAAGATTCGGTGAAGTTGTACCCATCGTGAATTGACATTTATTATATACCTGCTTTATGTTCCCAAAAAATACAAGTTGTATCAATCGGTAAAATACAACTGCACATAAATAATTCCCGTATTATGCTACTCGCTAGTTTTTCCAATTCAATATTACCATACTAGCCGGACTACTTTCAATGACGTCACTTTGAATGCAGAAAATGATACGAGCATTCTTGGTTAGTGTGGTGAAATTTACTAGTGTGTAACCAGCAACTGTGCGGTTTTTAATAATCGATTGACCGGACACGCCAGGTTGTGAATCGGCAGTCATACAGCAGCTTTTCTACAAGACAGTCGTNAAGTTAACACTTTTTGCTCGCAGTTTTCATCCTTTTCCTCGGGCAGATTATGGAATTAACACGCTACGCGCAGACGACATAGGTGTAATTATCAGCTTTTGACGCGCCACGCGCAGACGACAAATGTGTGAAATGACGCTCAGTGTTTTGCAGTTTTGACTTCGGACTGATAATAAGGTGCATTAATGATTTTACAGAAACCTGTGTGTCCGGTTCAGCATACACTCTTACAATGTCCTCAGTACCTGATGGAATATTAATGATTTTACAGAAACCTGTGTGTCCGCTACAGCATACACTCTTACAATGTCCTCAGTACCTGATGGAATATTAATGATTTTACTATAATAATAGTGTTGGGACCGACAGAATCACTTCGAATAAACGATTTCTTC